>JBBBWG010027534.1:62077-92566 GCA_037176905.1 Azolla pinnata | reverse complement strand
AGAAGAAGGAAGAAGGAAGAAGAAACACGAAGCTTTTGTTCGCCTTCCTCTGATGCGCTTCTTCTTGTCCCCTCCTCCATTCCATCCCCTGCCTCCTCCTCCTCCTCCTCCTCCTCCTCCCGTCTCAGCAACCCTAGAATCAAAACCCTCCTGATACACCTGCCCCTCTTTCCTCCTTCCGGGGCCCTTACGTCCAGCTCCCCCCTCTTCTCTCCTCTCTCCGTTTTTTTTTCTCCATTCATGGACGCGGATTCATCGCAGAAAGATAGCAAAGCCAGCAAGCATGGCCTCGCCAGACCCCCTGCATTTCTCTCCAATCTGAAGGAGGCGTTGCAGAGCCGCGCCGGCGACGTCGGACCCGAATGCCGAGTCGAGGGAGACGAGAAAGACGAGCCCTCTTTTGAGGCGGAGAAAGATGATCCCGACACGCGCCCGGTTGTGCTGCTGACGAACGAAGAGGGTATCCACGCTCCAGGACTCAGAGCGATGGTGGAAGCCCTCATCTCTGACGGCCATTATAGTGTCTATGTTTGCAGCCCTGATTGGTAAGTTGCAATCTATGTACATCCGCATCTAGTATATGTATGTATATACACGTGGTATGTGTATGTAGTTGTATGCCATCTTCTTAAGTTAAGCATCAGGGGTTGCTCTGTTCCCTCTTTGCATTCATGCCGAGTGGGGCCTTGAATTTACATGATCGAAAACAAGGCTAGGAAGCATGAAGCAATGTTCCTTGAACATTTCCATCGAGTTAGTGAGAAACCAATCAGATCAACCCAGGACACCGCTGTGGTCTTGGGCATGGAGAGATGCAATGAAAAATGTTGATTTGAAATCCGAAGCATGTTTAATGACGATAAAAAAAATATAGTGTCACCAACCATACGAAAACATATTAGCACTCCTTGTTTTACAAGAAATGATGATTGTTCTATTTTGAAAGCAAGTAGATTTTTTTCGACCTGTTAAAACGAAGCTGGTAGGACTATTGCATCGTTGCAATGGGAAGTTGCCATCAGGGAGGAGGAATTAACCTGCCCTCTCACCATTTGCATTTTATATGTCTTGATGAATTATTGCCTAGCAACTGAAGGATGGGAAGAAATCATAACACTAAACTCTATATGTGCATTGATGATTGGAGTGGACCGATCTTGTGTAATGAAACCTGTGAACTGTATGCATGTATAAGATGCAAGGATTATTATATAACCATCAAGTAGATGAAGAATTATGTCAGATACAAGGATTATTATCTTTTAATCCATGTAAGTGTTTTTGTTCTTCCAAAGCATTATTTTGGAACCCTTGTTAGGTTGAATACCAGTACTTTTTCTGCCATCTTGGACTATCCTCAGAATCTATTCCAGCACTTTGTTCTCTTTATGAAAAAAAAGTTTTCCTCAACAATCCATCTTTATTATAGCTGGGCACTTGTTACATATTTGTAGGCCTTCGAACATGCCAAAATATACTAAGTGCACTAACATGATAATAGCTCCAGATCTTTATATTTTGCATTGTAAATCTTTCTCAGTGAATATCCTAGGACAGATCATGCTATATCCACAAGGAAGATTATAGAAGTAACCCCATTCAACATTGATGGTGCTAGTGCTTATGCAGTCTCAGGCAAGAAACCTTTAGATACATAAACATCCTCTTGTGTTTCCTGTGCAGCGTTCTGTATTGAATATGTTGTAAAATATCTCACAGGTACACCTGCTGACTGCATATCACTTAGCTTATCAGGTGTTTTGTTCCACCGGATGCCAGCTCTGGTAAGTACCTAACTATCATTGGCTTTGTTGACTGTATAGGACGCTGTTGAGTTAGAATAAAAAATACGATTAATTTTTTCCTATCAGATCTCAAAGTCTGGTATATACTATTTTTAACTTCTTGTATTGACTGAATTGCTAGCTAGCTAAATTTGGAATAAAAAATATGTGGCTCGCTTGGCTCTCCTTCGTTATCCAAGTTGGAAGTTCTTTAACCTTCGCTCTGACCTGGCAAAGCTTAATTAGGAAGAGAATGTGATTTGATTTGGTTTGTTTCTGTACTGAGGTCACTGGTACTGATAAATATCAATGCTTTGCAGGTCATAAGTGGAATAAACAAGGGCCCAAATTGTGGATATCATATGTAATATACTCTTGACCTGTTTTGTTTAACATTTTTACTACCATTTCCTTTAAGACATTTTACTCTGTGAATCATAAAGAATGTTTTTCTGTCAAAGGGACTTATATTACGAATAAATGTCTGACCAAGTGCAGTTACCACCTCCGTATATATTATATGCATATGTATATTTTATATTGCATATATGGCCCATTTAAATAAAAGCATCATGTTTTTACAATATCTATGAGAATTTGAAATCGGTGATCATATTCTTCTTCAAATTTCAATGCTAGTTGTTTATTCCTTCTTTGCATTGTAGATTTTCTTCTGGGACCATTGCAGGAGCTCGGGAAGCATCCATTGCTGGTGTGCCTTCAATTGCACTTTCCCTTGATTGGTATGTGTTGTGTGTCAGAACATTGGCTCTCGAGGGAGCAATATCGAGCTAAATTTTCAATTAATTTTTGTTCCGACATTGTAGTGCTTTATTTCTATTGGAATGTTTGGTGCGTAGCAGTACAGTGCTCATGAAACATCATCTGCATATCACAGGAAGGATGAGATAAGTCAAGAGAAAGATTTTGCTACAGCAGCGGCAATCTGCTTGCCATTAATCCATAATGCAATTACTAACAGTAAATATCGATCCTTTCCTCATGGGGGCTTGGTTAACGTGAATATTCCAACAAATCCTTCTGAAAACAAGGTTGTTAAATCCGTTTTGTTTTCCATCGGAAGTGTGAGTGATGAATTTTGAAAAAATAACATTTTGCATTTTCAGGGCTTAAGGATAACGAGACAGGGTACCTCGAGATCAGAAACCAAATGGCAAATTGCATCTCGAGGTTATTGTAGAAGGAATGGTATTGGCCATAATGTCGCACGACTGGGCTTAGAAGCATCTGCTAGGGTAGGTATTCTTGCCTTCGAAGTTATTTTTTTCATTAAGATACAGTACTTACTAACGAAATATTGGTCATTTAGGATTTTGTGCTGAAATAAAAAACTGATTTTGAGATGTGTGCACACAGGGTGCTGGTCGTTTGGCAAATTCCCCTCTAAAGCATATAGAAATTGAGTCAGTGGCTGGTGACGAGAAATCTTTATCTTCAAATAGGAAGCAAAAAGGAATTTATGAGTGTGAGGTAAGGCGAATATTCTTTCATGAGTGTCCTCTAAACCCTTAAAACATGAGAAGTATGTTTTGGCATCGGTGGCCTGGATCTCCACTTTGGGCAGAAAGTTCAAACAATCATGTGGTCACGATGCCTAAACATTATTTTATTCAATGTTATTGTAGAGTTAAAAAAACAGGGCCTTGATTCAGACACCAGATTGGTTGCCTCTATAATGAGAGATTTAGAAGAGAAAGGGAAATTCTGGTTTAAAACAAAATCAAGACAAAAAATGTAGTTAGCCAAATGTAAGTTTTTCGCTATTCTTCTCTCTTGAAGAAAGGTATCAAAAAAGTAGAGAAACTGCAACTTTTCGGTTAGACTAATTCAAAAACATACAAGAATAACGATTTCTTTACAGTCTAGCTTGAAGTTAGGGGAAAGACAGCATGTAAAGTTTAAGGATCCTGCTGGGCAAGCTGCATGTAAAGTTGACGGATCCTGCTGAATATATAATATTAGATTCTTAACCTACTCTCGTTCTCTCTCTTTCTCTCTGTCAAAATATGTCTTTAGCAACATATGTATCAATTCAAAATATCTTTTTAAATCTTCGGTGAAAATGTTCAAGTCGTACTGAACTTCACAAAGTTTTGTGATTGAAATCGGAAGTGATTTTTTCCAAATGTCTTTAATGTGACAGCAGGTTGGAATAATAACTGGGGAGACCGAAAATACTTATGACTTTGGAGCTCTTCAGGAAGGCTATGTATGTAATTTTCATCAATCCAATGACATAAGCTGACATAAACTTATGGCAGTAAATTTTAGATTTAGTCCTTAAAAAACCTAACATTGTGTCATTCTTTATAGGTGACGGTAACACCTTTGGGGTCTTTCAACTTAGATCCTGACGTCTGGAAGCAGCTGGCAGATTCGATAGTGTTTCTTGACCCTTCCTTGGGTGTATAAAGTGTAGTAACCTTGGTGATTTTATTATTATCACTATTATTTAATTTACTTTCTTTCCATCAATTGTAAATCTCGCTCGTGATTTGTGTAAAAGAAAAAACTATGAGAGAGGAAGTTAGGTGTTTTATTATTGCTACATTGTGAGAGTTTAGGTTCAGGTTGACAAAATTTTTGTGCAATAAAATTAATCTAAACGAACCATCTTTTCTTGTACATCTGAATGAACCATCTACATGGCTGCGTAACATGGTTTTAGAGACCTTCGACATGTGGAATGCCAATTTGATGTCCCGAGTTCCTGTGTTTGTGATTAGATTGCCGGTCTTGTTCTCAATCTACAGTGGAGCCATGTAAAAGTGCAAAGTCCATTGTTGGTAAGCTCATCGACGCACTATCTGAAGCAGTGGTTATAAATGGGAAATGAAAGCTGTCAAATGTTTGTGAGAGATCTTCAATACGTGGATATACCACTTCGATCGATTTTCTAAATACCAACTTCTCGTTTTGTCAAAATTTCAGTAAATTCATAGGTATAAATAACATCTGAACAATTGATGGGAATGGGACATGAAAGCTGTTTGTCCATCTGGTATGTTTTCAATTTACACTGAAAGTATTAAGTCCATTTAGAGTGGTGGTGTTATTTCGAATTTACAGTGATTCACTGTACCATCCAAGTCTTTGGTCAAAATGGGGCATGAAAATGAAAAGCTGTCAGGTACTGTGTAAAGGCTAGGAATAGTTATAAAAAAAAAATGGATATGAAAACAGTGCCCATTCTTGTTGAGTCCCATCCTCTTTGGGGATTCTCTCGATGAAAAGAAGCAAAGCAAATAATGTCTGCTTGAAGAATTGCTTTGTGAATTGATGTGTCACATGTGGACAGCTGAGGTATTATTCTTTTTTCTTCACCTGTGAAGAAAAGGTCCCAGCCAGCAAAATCGAATCAGCAGTGCAAGCTGTTGATTTGCAGTGTTCCTGTAAGTGCTACAGTGTTTTGTTTTGGCACATTCAATTTTTTAACTACAACTTGACAAGTAAATTTGTCACACATTAGAGGTTTTAACTGCAAACTGACAAAACCTAGTCTGCTGAAGTTAGCTGCCAATCCGACATAGACAATCTATGCAAGAATCAGAAGTTGGGTACAAAGCATCAAATGCAAATCTGTAAATGACATCTTCCATTGCGTGCAAAAACAACCATGCATTGAAAAGCGTGTATGTTTAAATGCTGCCTTTTTTTTACCAAACCCTCAAAGAAAATGACAGTGAATTCAGGCATATCTGATTGATCTCAATGTCAACCTGAATATACGCTGCAATATTCTTTGAGTTGGAGCTGAAACAATGCCAGCTTTGTCAAACATGGAGTCAATCTCATCTGAACTACTACATCAAGAAAGAAGTTGAAACCATTAAAAGCGTCACTAAAGTTACGGAGTTTGTATCGACTTTGGATCATCTTAAAATGAAGTTTTTACTTAATAATAATGGTGAAATTCTTGTTCAAGTTCAAAGGCAACGTTGTCCCATGTTCAATCAATTGTTTTGGATATAACCCAATGTACAAGCTAAATGTTATGAATGTTCTTCTACCTGGTCCTTTGGCACTGATTCACAATAGAAAACAAGTATAACTAAAGAATCCTAGTACGTCCAATTTTGTGGACATAACAATTGATTTGAATCGGGTTTGTTAATGATTCAAGGTTTGTTAATGATTCATTAAGACTAAGCAACTGAGTTAAGAGTAATTCAAGGTGTAATGAAACAAGATTAGCACATCAATAAAAGAAAAGAGAAGCGATTTCTACTAAAGGAGAATAATTCAGGGGTTAAAAAAAAACTTTTGATTGATGTACAGTGGGGGATTTTCAAGACAATGGGATTAACACCTTTTGATCTTCCAAGGATGTCGACAGTCAATAGAAGCCATGGAACTGTTGCTCTCAATGATGATCGTACAACAACTTGCCAATGTGCGAGGAATCTTCCTTTTGAGCTTTCGTGAATGATGAGTTCTCTCTGGCCTGAAACCTTTTTTTTATTCGTAACAGGATGGAATGACTTCCGTAGGAGATTGCTGTATGTGACTTAAGGCTTTTAAAGTGATGGCATGAGTGATCTAGAATCTCAAAGTTGTGAAAATCCGATGATTCTGAAGATGATATATTCTGAGAATAGCGGCTTAAGTACAAGAGATTTTACTGCTTCGATCTGGGTATGTTGTTGGAATGGCACCACATAACGGTTAAGAGTTCTTAAGATGAACTTTTTGAGGGCAACCCTCTATGTTACATATGCATGGTTGATTTACTATCTTGTAGATGGATGAATCTGAAGAGATGGAACATGGATCAGGGTAAAGAGGACTGCTAAGTTTAGGGTTCAAAGGTTTGATAGAAGAATGCAGACTTTGAATCAATATAATCTTTTATGATTACATCAAAGATAGCGGACATTGGAAATTCCTGAATGCCAATGTCAAACCTCACCAACAGCGAGGGATCAGTTGTATATCAAGCAAGCTGTTTCGGTGAGAAATTTGAAGTGGAATTCTCACTTCACATATTTCTCCACTGTAATGCTGACAGGTAAATCTGATACATTCAGGTGGAGATCACACACAGTGATTTCATCTCTTTTTTTGAGAGATTTCCAATTGTCAAGAACAAATTGAACCATGCCTTTTGTACAGAAAGGTTACAAAATACCAAATAATCCCGCAGCACTCTACTCAACATGTGTGCATGAATGAAACCTACAGAAAATGAACAGAGCATTGATAACACAGAATAGAGGCCAACATCATCATCTTCGGCAGTCGTCGTCAGGGTTTATATTGGGTCTTCCAGGATACGTTCTCGAAAATCTTCAACCATCAGTGGTAAACCTTCCCTGAGGGAGATCTTGGGTTCCCATGACAAGAGATTCTTGGCTTTGGTAATGTCTGGCTTTCTCTTGTGTGGATCATCTGCTGTATTCTTCCGAAACTCTATTACCGCTCGTCTATCAATAACTTCCTTGACAACCTTCCAATTTGGCGGGGGGAGGAGGACCATTATCAAGCCAATAATACCCAAAGGAACAAAAGTAAGAAGTAAACATGATGTATTTTCTGTGAGAATACTTACTTCAGCTAATTGTAGCATGGTGAATTCAGAGGGGTTTCCAAGGTTGAAAGGACCAATATGATCGCTCTCCATGAGCCGGACAAGCCCTTCAACCTAGTTACGAAAACCACATTAGCTTTGGTAGAAGACTTCAATCAGCAGCAGAAAGTAGATGCAGGGGGTAAATGGGTGCAAGTAAAGAAATCAATGCATCATTCAAGAGAGAAAAAATGGGGACATTGTGTGACAAAAGCATTAAGCATAGAGAGGTTGTGGTAAAAAAGCTATCTGCTCCTAAATCCCCATAAGGTGGTTGGGTTCAAGTCTAAAAGGCAATTGATGCAAATGGCGTTTCAACGATGTTCTACTTTCTGTGAAACATACGATATAGGAACAGTAAAACTTGCATTTTCTTCCTCAAAATGGTTTTAATCCTTCCAGACTTTTTAAAATTTTGGGAAGGAAAAAGATTAACATACCAGATCTGACACATACTGGAAGCTTCTAGTCTGTTTTCCATCACCATACACGGTCAAAGGCTCCTTCCTTAGAGCCTAAAAGCCATCATTGTGCAACAAACAGGAGTGTTAGATCTCTCCCAATGCCAATGCCCGTGCAAGCTAAAAATGCTAAATTTCATACCTGTGCTACAAAATTGCTCACAACTCGGCCATCATCCAGGCACATTCGCGGACCGTATGTGTTGAAGATGCGAGCAATGCGGACCTGTGCCATGAATTTCATCACAAACTACCATGTGCAAATATATATATATATATATATATATATATATATGAAGCCCCATAATGTCACATTTTAAAAACAGACAAAGGAATATGCTATAAAACATTTTATCCAGACACCTCCACATTGTCTCCTCTATGATAATCCATGGTCAAGGTCTCTGCTGTCCTCTTGCCTTCATCATAGCAACTCCGAACACCTAAAATTGAATAAATATGCTTTATCAATCAGAATTTCAACCATAACACCGAACTTTTTTGGATGTTCAAGAATATCCCCAGAGTTTTCGAGCATCATCAGAAATACAAGCCAAGTAATAGAGATCTTTGCCCATACCACAGCAGCATTACAGCAAATTTTGAACAGTCCACATGCATAAGTTCATGTTTTCCACAGGTTCATCTACATACCAATGGGATTCACATGGCCCCAATAGGTCTCTGATTGAGGATGCTCTAGAGGGTCACCATAAACTTCACTTGTACTTGTGAGAAGAAACCGAGCACCGACTCGCTTTGCCAGACCTAGCATGTTGAGTGTGCCCATCACATTTGTCTTGTGCATTATCAGAAAGAAATATTAAGGAGAGCTCCGAATCCCTAAACTCTCGTACAAAATAAGCATACACTTGCTAAATACTACCAACAACTGTAAATTTGATGGATGCAAAAATGGTAAACGTATAAAGGATATGATTGTTTTGACCGGGTTAAACTTATAGTGGACAGGTGAAGCAGGGCACGCCAAATGGTAGATTTGATCTACTTCGAGAAGGATAGGCTCGACAACATCATGCCGGATAAGTTCGAATCTCGGGTTTCCCAAATGTTGTTTCACATTGCTCTTCCTTCCGGTGAAGAAATTATCCAGAACAATAACACTATGCCCTTGCTTCATCAATTTGTCAACGAGGTGGCTCCCGACGAACCCAGCACCTCCGGTGACCAGGATTCGGAGGGTTTTTCTCTTCAATCCGAGAGGGACCTTACCACCCAAACTAGGATTCCCGACTCCACCATCGCTATCGAAACTACTACTATGCCTGATAGTAGCAGGTTGTCGATATGTCAAAGACATTGAAGATGACGATGGAGTTACCTTGTTGAAGACATGGTCACCTTGAAGCAAGAAGAAGATGGTTGCAATGACCATTCCAACTAGTGTGAATACAAGGCGTTGTTCCCTGGTGATGTAACGGACGGGCTTCGACCAGCTCCATGGCTTTGCAGTCTTGGCCATGTATGGTTCTTCAGGAAGAACAGACTCAGGCCGACGATGTATGCTCTGGTTCATCATTTTATTTCTATCTCTTCTTTGATTTCTCGTTTTCACCCTTCAATTTCTGGGCTTTGATGAGATCGGATCATATCATTTATGGATTCTTTATTTTCTCAATTCGATCATTTTTGACCAAATCTAGTGGTAGTCCTCTGTTTCTTGACCTCGGGGATTGAGATCAAGGTTTGGGTCAGGACCTTCTTTGCCACCGGCCTAGATCCAACCCCACCAAATCCTCTGATTCTTAACTTCTCAGCCCGAGTGGCTAAGAGATTTAAGCTGGTAGTCCTCTTTTCTCTCTTGATCTCTTTGAGTCCAGATCAGCTTGATACCAATCCTCTGGCTCTGGATCTCAAGGATTTAGGTTATGATGATGACCTAGAAACAAAAGGCAACTTATTTCAACAGCTGATTTTGAGCTAATAGATTTGATTCATGAGGTTAAGAAACAGATCATCTTCTTTCTGAAAGAGTGCAGAGACAAAAAAAAAAGAAATCAATCGAATAAAAACCCAGAAACAGGCAGATTCAAAACCCAGAAACAGACGGGGATCGACAGAAAAATAAAAGCTTCAAATTTTGCAATAGAATTTGAAACAAAAACAAGCAGGTTAATTAAAAGGAAACCAGACATGGAGAGAGAGAGAGAGAGAGAGAGAGAGAGAGAGATGGGTTGGAACCTAGATTTTGATTGATGGGCGTTTTTCCTCTTCTTTCGAAGGCTTTGCTCTGTTCCTACAGAGAGCTTCTTGCTCTCCGCTTCCTCCCAACTTAGTTTTTTCATATTCAACTAAATATATTCACAGCTTTCTTATCGTCCTTTTTTGGATTTGCTGTTAAAAGCTGGGGACTGGTGCCCTAAGTTACAGCCATGGTAAGTTATGCTGATCTTTAGCAACGTTTTGGGTCCTTTAAAATGGCCGTTGGATGGGTTCCATATTCATGCAATTCCCTTCAGTTTTGGGGACGATGATGCTCAACTCCAGTCAATTGTATCATGCCCAAATTTGTCCCCACTAATATTTTGCAACACTACAAATAGCCGAGAAAACTGGATGATGAACGAAGTCTTGCCATATTAACATGGTTTTACCACGAGATTCGATGAAAACCATTCATACAACCCGAGGAAAATACCAAGAATTCCTACCAAACATATACAGAGATGCATTTACAAATCCCCAAATCCCCAGTATACCAAAAACTAGCCAGCAAGCTTTCCACAGTTTTGATCTGTATTGTTTTAGACCTGTAATTCTTACTTCAAAACCAGCCTAGAGAGTTCACATATACATACTCAAATATTTCCCATCAAAGTACACTTCATTGCATTAGAAGAGAATGGTGATTACATTGAAAAAGTCACTATCCGCCTATGTGTATTATCACTCTACAGAGTAGATAAAAGCATCTCTCTAACTTTAGCTCGGATATCTGCAGGGACATCCACAGCAATGCTAGGGTTCTGAATGTCACTTGGAAGGCTAACAACCTTCAAACAGCTGGGGCTCTCAGTACGCTTGCTCAGCGCTACCTCTTTGCCCTTCTGTGACTCTTTGGACGGAGAAGCAACAACTTTCTTCTTCAAAGCCGCTTCATCCGAATCACTCTGATGATCTCGGGCTCGACTCCTTTTTCGATGCTTCTTTCTGTCCCTATCTGAATCCAGCCGATCATCTTCACGGTGCTTGTGTTTTTTGCTTCTGCTATGCTCCTTTTTACTATGGTGGTGCCTTTTCTGTTTGTATGAAGTAAGATCCTTGTCATCATCACTCGCTTTGGACCCATCACGGCAATCCTCAGCCTCGGAGGAGTCGGAATCATGCCTTTTCTGTTTGCTACGCTTGTCACTCCCATGATGCCGGTGTGACCGCTTCTTGCCTGACCGATGATCCTGCTCTGAATCACTCCCCGAATGCTTTCTTCGTCGATGAGACTTCTTTGTCTTGCTCCCCCTCAAATCATGCTCTGATTCCTTCACACGGCTCTCCTCTACCTCTTCATGGACAGATCTCCTTTTCTCCGAGTAAGACCCATCCTCATTATTCTTATTCTCCAGTTTTGAATCCTTCCTATCTATTTCATTGCTATTGGCACCGGCATTATCACTACCAATTGCTCCACTTCCGGCACCCAGGGACCCAGGAAGCTCAAAATCAATTTCTGACGAACATTTCCCACTCTTGATCATAGCTGCAAACATCTTTGCTCTTCTAAGCCTTTCAGCTTTCAGTTTCTCTGCTGGTGTGAGGAGAGCATCAGCCGAATCAGCCTCTCGTGAGGCTGCTATGGCTGCAGCTTGCGCCATGGCAGTGGCAGTAGTGGTCTCCTGATTGTTCGTACTTCCATCTTGTCTTCCTCCATTAGAAAGCACTCTTTGTGATAAACCTGAAGAAGAGGAAACGTTAGAATCTTGCTTGATGATCCCCCTTGTGCCCCGAGTGGCTGCCAGCACAACTGCAGCTGCTGCATCAGCACTCATTCCATACTCTTTGTTCGGCACGGGCTGCCAAGAACCCCTTGGTTCAAACCTACTAGCTGATCTATCAACCATTACATCCTTGTTCTCCTTCTCGGATTTGCTCTTGCTCTTGGTGTCATTAAGCTTTGGAAGTATAGTCTTATTTGGTGGAATGCAGTCTTTTGGTCCCCCCAAAACCTTCTTCTTTTCAAGTTCGGCAGGTTCTTTTAATACAGCTTTGGGTTTTTTAAGTTCGGCCCCTTTTAGCAATTTACTAGAATCAGCAATTTTATTCATGGCAAACGAGCCATTTGCATTACTTTCTTTTGACTTCATCTCACCAACATGGGGAGAAGGTGCACTTGGCAATTCCCTTGGATTTTCTGGCTTGGCAACCTCCTTCCCTTCAACATTGTAATTTTCGTTCGCATTATCATCATCATCATCACCTGAACCATATGCCGAACCCAGTAGAGAAAGCCCCTCTCCACCAATGTTTTTAGATTCAGTATGACTGCCTGATCCTGGCCTTAGCAGCTCCGGATGTTGCACAAGGTATCGATAGTAGTCATGAAGATTATGATCGCTATTCAGGAACCCAAACATTGGATTGTCCCCTTGCTTCACCTTCAAAAGAAATTCAGACTGCCCACCATGCTCATTCACAAACTTTGCTGTTCCCACCATTATTTGATGCAATTTCTCAGATCCTGGCTGAAATCAACAAACGAGGAGGATGTCAATCCGACAGCGTATTCATGAAATAGTGAGGCCTAGAATAATACAAACCCCCAGTTGCACAAACCATGGCTGTTGGGCTTCATCCAAAAGCCATTAAAAATCATCACCACCTGCAGAAATCCATGTAGTCAGTCTGACACAATAAGATTAACGGAGTAATTTCCTCACCACACATACAGTTCCCTCAGCAGCCAGATATAAGGAGCACACGTCATAAGTTCATCAGAAACATGGTTTCCTGGTTTTCTCAATCGGGTTCATGGCTATGGATAATCAAAAACCCGAGATGACAATTAAAAACCCCGCACGGGCAAAGAAATTTACCAGTTTTGATTGGAGAAACTCAGGGACTGGGAAAGGAGGGACAAAATTTGCGCTCTTTGTGGTAGCTTCCTCAGCTTTAAAGCTCTTGGGTGCTTCCGTAGAGTAGGAGAATGGCACAGCTTGGTAATGGACATTTCCAGAGCCTCTCTTTGAAGGTTCTGTAAGAAAAAACAGTGCACCAAAGAGATCAAGTAAGTCTCAGATGTAGTCCATCTGCAAGAAACATCTGAAGCCAGCCAAAAGGTCAGCTTTTTAAAACAAGATCGTTGTCAATGTCAGCATCAAGAAAGCTCCAAATTGTGACACCATTGATTATTAAAAAGCCTTGGCATTTAAAATTGTTGTTGACAAAAATTTGCAGAACTGAAAACAAGAAAGCACACGAAGAATTTCAACACATTACTTACACTGGCTCGTAGAAGACAACAGAACGTAGTTCAAAGAGAAGAAGGTTCTATCCCTTCGGAAGCAATTTACAAGCTCTGCAGCTGTTTCACCGCCAAGACGAGATTTCGGGCCAAAGTCCGAAAAAAAACTAAAAGAGGCGGTACGACAACAGAGAATGCATAGAAATGCAGGGCCATGGATGGGATGTATACAAACAACCCTTCCTTGTAAACCCTAAATTGTTCTCTTCTTTCCTGTTCTGTTCTGTTCTGTTCTTTTTTTTTTTCATCAAAAGACAACCTGAAAGGTGGGGAGGGGAAGCATGCAAAAGAAGAGCCTACCTTCGATGAGATGAGGATGAAGATGGGCATCATTAGCAACATCTTTTGCTTTTGCCTCTTCTTCTTTTTCTTCTTCTTCTTCTTCTTCTTCTTCTTCCCGGGAAGCTCTGTGAATTAAGGCATGGATCGGTTCCTGGTCGAGGTCTCGGAAACGCTCGTGGTGGAGATCTTCTTCGGAGACGTGGGGTTCAAGGGGAGGGGCAGGGCAGCGGCGGCGGCGGCGAACGCCGCTCAGGTCCTGCAGGAGGTGCCTCACATCGTAGCGATCGATGAGCAGGGAGGGGTCTCCGTGCCAGGGGAGAAGAGCATCGGGCGAATTCACGAAGGCGGCGAGGGTGTCGTCATCGAAGAGCAGGGCATGGAATCCAGTGATCTGGAAGGAAGAAGAAGAAGAGGAGGAGGAAGAAGCCGAACAGCTCTCCTCCTTCCCCTTCCCCTTCCCCTTCCCCTTCTCCTTCTCCTTCTCCTTCTCCTTGTCCCTCTCCTTCTCCCTCTCCTTCTCCTTCTCCTTCTCCTCCTGCTCCCTGTGATGAGCAGGGTGAGTGGGAGCAAGCAAGGCCCTCATGGCTTCTTCTCCCTCGCCTCGCTCCTGCTCCTTCTTCTTCGTCTCTGTCGCTCGCTCCTTCTCTGCAGAACTTCTGCTGTAGCCCTAATCGCTCCTCTGCACAGGGATATGTATACATGCATGTGTGTGTGCATATATATCCCTGTGCAGAGGAGCATGTATGTGTGCGTATGCATGCATGTGTGCGTATGCATGCATGCATGCATACATGTGCGCGTGTGTGTATGTATGTATGTGTATGTATGTATGTATGCGTGCGTATGTATGCGTGCATGCGTGTATGCATGCATGCATGCGTGTGTGCATGCATGCATGCATGTATGTGTATGCATGTCCTGGTGCATGAGGAGCATGCATGCATGTATGTATGTGTCTATCTATCTATCTATCTATCTATGCATAAATGTGTGTATGCATGTCTGCATTTATGTGTATGCATGTCTGTATTTATGTGTGTGCATGTCCCAAAGTAGAGTTGCATGTATGTGTGCGTGTGCATGCATGTGTGTGTGCGTATGTATGCATGCGTATGCATCTCCCAATGAAGGCCAGCGTGTATGTATGTATTTGCGTGGAGCTGCATGTATATATGTGTGTATGTATGTGTATGCATCTCCTAATGCAGAGCAGCATGTATGTATGTGTGCGTGTATGTATGTGTGGAGAGCTACATGTATGTATGTCTGCATGCATGTGTGTGTGGGTGAATGTATCCAATAAGGGTCTCTATACATGCATACCCATGCATGCATGTGTGCACGGATGTGTATGTGTGTGTGTGTGTGTATGTATGCATGTCCGTGTGTGTATGTATGTGTGCTAGCTTGTTTCACCCATGAAATGCAGTGGGCGTTGATCGCCTCCAGACTGTTGCCGCATCATCCGTATCGTGCAGATTTTATAAGAAGGCTGATTCAAATATGGTTTGAAAGTGGGAAAATCGATTACCCTCGGTCTGGTCTTGAGACAAACCCATATACGGTCACAAGGATAGGTGTGAATGCACCTCGTGAACAGGGAGCCCTGGAAGTTGACCTGTGCAAAGGGGGACTCAGCTACCTCCTTTCGAGGCTAGCAGGATCGGATTCGTGCTTGTCTGTCAACCTCCGAGGTCCAATCCAAACCAATATTTCGTGGTAATGGGACATTCGCCGATGGTATTTTGTTTGGATTCGCCGTCAATCCTTCGCTCGGAGGTGATTAGTGTGGTTAATCACCCTTGATGCATTCCATTCTCTCTTACTCTTCTCTTGTTATTGCTTTATCATTAGAAGAATCCATAGAACAGCGCATGTACGCATGTATAGCATGCTACGTACACTTCAGCCCTTCCTTGCGTCGTCGTCGTCGTTGCTGCTAGTAGGCCTGTAACAAGGGTACCTTGAGAATTATCCATCATAAGGCAATTCAACAAGTGCTGATCTCGGCTTTCGTTCCTTTGACGAGTTGTAAAGGAACGGACGAGAGCTCTCACGAGAAGCAGCAAAAGAACCCGCAGAGATAAAAGATCGAAGCCACGAAATGCACACAGTCTTCGTATAAACGAAGCCGCGCGCCATTAAACACAAACAGGGATCTGTACCGCGGCTGTTATGCGAACCAGATTTACGGCCTCCTCCCATTAGAGAAACGATCACGCGAGCTACTCTCAGCCCAATCTTCCCCGGGTAAAAAATTCTGCAGATTTCTCGCAGCCCCCGAGAATCCGAACGAATGAATTTATACAGTGTCCAAGAGAAGTAGCAGGCATTCTGCAGATGAATCAGCCAGTTAGTTAGCTGATGTACTTATATGGGAAATTTCTAAAGCTTTTGTTGCTCTGTTTAGCACTTCAGGCAACAGAGGGGTATTTCTGAAAATAAGGAAAACTACGCTCTCGTCGAGAAGACGACGACGACGACGAGGAGCAGAGTCGCCGCAGCAACAGAGCGACCGAGCTTCAGATTCGGAGCTTCTTCAGGAAGCATGGCTGCGGCCTCCGGCCCCTCCTCCCCCTTCCCGCGGTCGTGATGGAGATGCTCTCCGTCCTGATGCCACCGCGCCATTTCCTCAGACGCCGCCGCGCTTTGCTTCGCATCATACCTCCGCCTCCTCTCTTTCCTACGCCTCGTCCATTGCTCGGGCGAGTTGAAGCTTCTCCACGCTCTCGCTTCTCCACATTTGCGTCCTCTCCTCCTCCCCCCCCTCCTCCTCCTTCCTCTGTAGGCTTTCGAGCTTCCATGGCTTCTCAGCATCACCACAACGCCCACAACCACACCGGCACCAAAATGATTGGAATGTCCGCTCGTCTTCCCGGGCCTGCCTCAAAAGTGCATGCCTACTGCGATGTCAATCTTCTCCGACCCAGAGAGTATTGGGATTACGAATCTATCGATGTTCAATGGGGGTAATGCTCGATTTTCGTTTCAGGCTTTAGCTCATTACAATTGCTAAGTAGTCAAAATTTCTATAGCTCGGACGCACTCGTCAATACCTCTTTCTTTTGTTTGGTTGACGTCAACAAAGACGACGACGACGACGAAGACAATTACTTATGGGATAGATAAACTTTGTAGTGTCCATAATTGTGGATTTCATCACTACATATGGTGCTATATTATCACACCTACATACACTTGCTCATTTTAAGTGTCCTTTTTCCTAGCATTCGATCCAATGTTTGCGTGACTTGTTTTTCTCAGTTGTTTGCTTATGTCGAAAACAGATGTACATTGACGAAAAATCACTTAATTGCTTTAGAAACAGCTGTAGATGCAGTGAAACTGCCCTCGTTTAATGCAAACATACTCTTGATCAGACAAAAGAGAGATTTTTAAGGAGACAATAGAAGCAGAGACGAACTACAAGAAGAGAAATAGAATTTTTAACATGAAATACAAACTAATTGTCATCATAAAGAGGCTTTGCTGTTTTTTTTCGTGTATGTGTGCATATATTTCATTGTTTTTTCCTGCATCCTTCATTTCCATTTGCAGATAGCAGTCCTATGATCTTATGCATGATTTCTAGTGTTCGCCTTTAAGCATTGAATATTGACATGAGCAGAGTTTTTTTAACCATCAGTAAGTTGTTTCTAACAGGGACCAAGACAATTATGAAGTTATTCGTAAAGTTGGAAGGGGAAAATACAGTGAAGTTTTCGAAGGACTCAATGTGGTGAACAACCAACGTTGTATCATAAAAATATTGAAGCCAGTGAAGAAGAAAAAGGTAGAAGCTATTGTTTTTGGTTTTGAGTCTCCACGTAGGGCAGGTTTTTGTTCTATCAAGCGATAACCTTCTTCGACCAAGGAGACCTTTTGGTGTAACTGTGAAGGTTTGTTTAAATACCTGGTTCACTAGAAGCTGTGGTGACAATCCTTCCGTTTATCTCCACAGCTCAAATGACAGAAGCACGCTTCTTACAGGGGCTGCATTTTGGATATTTTGTAGGTCTTGCTTTCAGTTTGATTTTTGTGTGACCTAGATGAGTGACACTTTCCTGAGTAGGTTGAGTAGGCATTC
Organism: Azolla pinnata; assembly: GCA_037176905.1. Classification (NCBI taxonomy): domain Eukaryota; kingdom Viridiplantae; phylum Streptophyta; class Polypodiopsida; order Salviniales; family Salviniaceae; genus Azolla; species Azolla pinnata. The sequence goes on along the minus strand of JBBBWG010027534.1, from coordinate 74,889 downwards.
AACAGGCATGACACAGTGAAGATATAGTCTGGTGGATGTGAACTATTTACTTGGGACTTGATAGGCAGATGCTATGTGGAGAGCTGAATGTGTCTGTGAACTTGACATTGAATAGGAGCATCATCAAAAAAATTGTCATCCGTCTGCAGTATCCGACATCGTTTCAGGACCTGAATTTTAACATGATTTGCATGCCTCAACCAAAGGCTAACATATTTTTGTATTCCCTCTTTTGTCGTTTCTCCCAAGTTTAGTTTCACTGGAAGAACATCTGCATTTCGAGATACCTTAATGCACAGATCCTTAGTTTCAGCCTACCATTAGCAGACAACCGTCAGGATGAAGGAAGGGAAAATTTAGGTGTTGAGATATTGTGCGATTTTGAGCTTGATATAACCAGGTTTCATATTGACAGCTTCATTATCACATGGTAAATCACAGTAAATTCTCTAATCTATTCTCTGTATGATACAGATAAAACGGGAAATCAAAATTCTTCAGAATCTTTGTGGAGGTCCTAATGTCATCAGGCTGTTGGATATTGTTCGTGACCAACAATCTAAAACACCAAGTCTTGTCTTTGAATATGTGAACAATACAGATTTTAAGGTGCTTTATCCAACATTTACAGAGTTCGACATTTGCTACTACACATTTGAACTACTAAAGGTATTACTATACCATGTTCTGTATCAACTAAAATTCGTGCTCCCTGTCATTTTTGGTATTTGATGATGTAGGATATGCCTCAAAGAGCATATGGTGAGATAGTGGACTTAACATAGTCATTCGGAAGGTTAGGTTTAGTGAATTGTTTTTTGTAAGTAAATTGAGGTGAATATACTGTTGCATAGGCGCTTGATTTTTGTCACTCACAAGGAATCATGCATCGAGATGTTAAACCCCACAATGTGATGATTGACCATGAGCATCGGAAGCTTCGGTTAATTGACTGGGGCCTTGGGGAGTTCTATCACCCTAACACTGATTATAATGTTCGTGTAGCATCAAGGTGGGGCTAGCTATATTGTAAGGTTCATTTGCTAAGTTTCTTTACATTTCTAATCATGTTCATCATTGTATAGATGTTTTAAAGGACCAGAACTATTGGTTGATTTGCAAGATTACGACTACTCCCTGGATATATGGAGCCTTGGTTGTATGTTCGCTGGAATGGTAAGCCTTTTAGAAAACTTCGAAGGTGAATAAGCTAAAAGAAATAACAAGGCTTTTCCCTTCTTCGTCCTTTTTCAGATATTTCAGAAAGAGCCTTTTTTCCACGGCCAAGACAATGCAGATCAGTTAGTGAAAATTGTTAAGGTAGGGTATATTTCAGTTATACAGAAGTCATCAGATATTATATAAAAATCTGCTGAAATGAAAAATCTGTTATGATTGAGCGAGGTCCAATGATAGTGTAGGTCGCTGGGAATGCATAAAAGCTTGTGAAATCCTTGTCTAACTTATTCTATTCCGAACCTAATCGTATTCATGCAGAAATGGATTGTAGCCACTCATGTGCCATGATGAGTTTGTGACAGGTGCTGGGAACAGAGGGTTTCGAAGTCTATCTCAAGAAATATGGCATCAAACTACATCCAAAACTCAGATCTTTAGTTGGATGGTAATTCAAAGCCTTTGTTTTCCCGCTAAGCAGTGATATCTGTGCAGAATTTCTCATGTTAACATCATTACAATGCCAGGCATAGCCGCAAGCCGTGGTCAGCTTTCATCCAATCCAATAACCAGCATCTAGCCACGGCTGAGGTTAGCTATGTTCAACCTACTTTTTTCCATGGCTTTACTAGTGCACATTTAGAATTGTTGCTTAAAACGCACATAAGTATCTGTAACAATATTTCAGGCCGTGGATTTTTTGGACAAGCTGCTGCAGTATGATCACCGAGAAAGGCCAACTGCCAAAGAGGCAATGGTAAAGAAATAGTCTTTATTGAGCACAGATGATCATTACACGTAAACTGAATTAATTTCTTTTTCTTTTGTGGAACTAACTAGATGCACCCATACTTCCATCCTGTACGGATTGCAGAAAGGAATGACACTACTACATGAAAAAGAAAGTAGCCTTTGCTTGTCATGGTAATTTGTAAACAGTGTTTGGACAAGATTAAGAGTCATGGTAAATGGCTTTCAGTTACTTGCCAACAACCAGGGGAAGGCCGAGGCTTTTGGGTATGAATTTCAATGTGTTTAGATCTTCATAACGAATAGGAAAATTGCATCATGTATATATGATATCCTTTTGGATCTCTAAGATCTCGAGAAAATGTCATACCATCTTTGTGCTCGTGTAAACTAATTTTGTTTATTGCTTTTCTTGAACAGTGAATGCTGATATACTTGTTGTTTGTGGATTGCAAGCCAGTTCTGTTGGGTTATCAATAGCATGGTTCTTTTCTCACTCAGTCCAACTTCCATTGCGATTAGCAGTAACTGTTAGTGGAAACCAACAATTATATCTTTTCGTTCATATAAACAGATAATTATTTTGATGTTCTCCTTGAACGACTGAAGGCTGCTGACCTACGGATTTGGGATTGCAAATAAGCATGTTGGGTTTTTCTCCAAATTTTGCAATCCCAAATCGATGTTAATGTGAATTCAAAATGACATCCATTGTACTACCAATAATTCGTCAATGTAAATTCCCATCAAAGTATAATCCTCCACTGGCCTTTTAAGTTTAACATCGTGCAACATAAAAGCAGAAGAATGTTGGAAGTTTGGAACATTTGTGGCTTCCACTCTGGAACATCAAAGGAGTAATCAGTATGAATCATAAAATGGGTAGAACATGAATACAATAATGTACAGCTGTTAGATGAAGGCTGATTATCGTTATAACATTCTTCATTCTCAACATGGGATTGGGCACCTTGGGTATAGATGTAGAGTTAGTGAATGCATGTTGTGTGCCAATGTTGATCTTCATCGAGATCACGTTCATATTACATGTGCCAGTACATCAGGCACTTGTGTTGAATATGGTACATAAACAAGAATGTCTCGCTTTACTTCACTTTCCAAGGGCTGACCCATGCAACGCGCATTCCATGCATATTCACAAAATTCAGAAACCTTCTGATGCTAAGAAGCTAACGAACTGATTCCAACTCAAGCCTTCCTCTATGTATTTTGGCTTAGTTGGATTGTAAGGCCCCTTGATCCTATCAATTTTACCGATTATGGCATTGGGCGGAAGGACCGCTTCTTCTAAATCTGCCGATGTAGCTCTCATCAATGAAGAAGAATGGCCCTGAAATCGGAATCAATTAATCAACACACATGAGAATGTGTATGAGACACTCTTTCACAAAATAAGATGGAAAGTGAAGTGCTCAACCTTGTAAACAAGAACCTCATCTTCCTCATCGTCCACTATAGCATGTACAAGGAGGATCTCTGACGGCACCCTTTGCGTGTAGTGCTCAAGCAAAGTTATATCAAAGGGTTGGAGCTGCGCATCTGAGCTTGGAGCTGAGCAACACACCACTAAATTCTTCTGTAAACACTGCTGTAAGGACCTCGATCTCGACGAAGTCTTGGGTCCCAAGACATTGGCAGGAAATGCCGCCGGATTCTTAGAATGGAAGGGTGCTGCCGATCGAGCAGAGAAAGCGCGTAAAACTAGCGGATGGTTTGTCATCAAACAAGCCATGACCTGTTCATGAGAAAGGTCGGAATGATATGCTTAAGAAACCGAGAGAGAATCGATCCGCACTGCTCAATTGAAGGATGAATGATGGCTTGTGAACCTTAACCACATACATCCCAATGGATACCCATTCACCGTTTCCACTTCACCATCAAGGCACAGCATAGAAGACAAGAAGGCATATGCAGATAGAGCCATGGCTGCTCTTCAAACATCACTTCTGAAAAAACGGAGCATGGAACCACAACTCCTCAGTCTATCCCACCATTGTTAGCATCAGCGATGATGATGATGATGATGACGATGCATCGATCTACCCGGGAAGACAACAGAGGCAAGCGAGATGGAGAAAAACACGCAGTGGGTCGTGGCCAAATCGCCGAGAAAAACCAGAGAAGGAGCAGAAGAGACTCACCTGGAGATGGGGATCGCGGGCGATGGAGGACTGTGTTCTCTCTGCAGTGTTTCATCGTTTGAGATATGAACCATCTGGTTTTCATCAGTGTAGGCCTGTTCTTTCCATATATTACAAATCTATCCTCTTCTGCATGTGGATCAAATTAGGGTTTTTTTTGGGAGTGTTTAGGGTTTAGGATTTAGGGTTTAGGGTTTTGATTGGTAGGGTTTCACTTACCCAAGCCATGAAAACATGAGGAGGAAGAGTACATGTGTTTGGTGGACCTCGAGTACGCCGGAAAAAAATGGGCGTAAAAAAGTCCATCGTCAGCTGCTACTGCTGCTATTGCTGCTATTGCTGCAAAGCAAAGCAAGCTATAAGCTGCAAAGCAAAGCAAGCTATAAGCTGCATTCGAATGACGATTCTCATGTCATTCGATGATCCGAGATCCGGTAGCATTTCGCAGATCGTGCATGTTGTCTAGAACGGCAAGATCGGAAAGGACAAAAAACGAAGGGAAACGGTGCCATGCTAGCATCTTGTCCCCCCTCTGGGGGCGAATGCTGCTCTAACAGCAAGCCCGACTAGCGTCGTGATCGTACTCGGACCAGGTGTCTGCGATGCTATCCTATTCGGTGTTCCGATCGCTGACGATGCCTGCGACTGCGCCGATTACGAGCTGAAGTTCCATAGCTCGATCTCGTTGCTGGAGGAGGCGTAGCTGTCGGGCGGCGGCGGCGGCGGCGGCGGCTGTATCCTCGCGATCACGCTCGTGCCCGAATTATGGAGGAAGGCATGGTCGTAACTGATGGCCGGATTCGATCCGTCGACGAGGCCGTGGTTTCTGACGAAGCTGTCGTAGCGAGGGCAGATTGCGCCCGCATGATGCCGAGGATCATCACCAGCATCACCCGCATACGCTGCTTCCTGTCGCGCTGGCGCAGCCTCAATGGCACATCGGGGCAGTGACGCCTCTGCATCTACTGCGCTCGAGCTTCTTGTACCTCGATTCGTGATCAGCCAGCGAAGGCGTTGTCCAACGGCGAAATTCGCACGATTCTCGGGGTCGTTGATCTGCTGCTGCAGCTTGTTGCAGCAGGGGCTCTCGAGCCGAGGCATCCGATCATCGAGCTGCCGATGACCATCGTGCTTGCGCTCGCGCAAGCTGCTGCTGACGCGGCGATTCAATCGCGCCTCCGACACGATTCCGTCGGAGCAGCTGCCGCTCTTCCTGAAAACGCGGCACAGCACCCAGGCGGCATCGTCCTCCTCCTGCAACACCGATTATCGATCGCCGAGCCGATTGGGATCGATCGATCGATCGACCGTTGGCTTGGCGTTGCGCAGTCAGTATTCATCCGGGATTTCGACGTTTCCCCGATCGGGACTCGGCGTTTTAAACACACACACACATGGGCAAGAAGTAGCCCGACGGAATTCGCGACAATGGACGCGTCGAGTTGGGAAATGCCGCGATCCAATGCGAATTATAGCACAAGATGGTGGTGGTTGGGTGGGATTCGATTCGATTCGATTCGATTCAATCACCTGAAGAGGCCTCTGCGACAAAGACGATGACGACGAAGACGACGGCGACGACGAAGGTGACGATCGCGTCGCAACAGTCAGGCGGAACTCGTGCATGATCCAGTTCGATTTCACACCGCGGGGGGCGCGGCCCTTGTAGAAGACCAGGGTTTTGCGCATGCCGATGGCGTTGTCGGGGGGCTGGTGGCCGCAGAATCGGGCCCCGAAAACAGGCTTGTCGCGCCCGGTGGCCTTCCAGAAGCCTTCCTTGGTGGCGCGGTTTGTCCGCATTCCCGTCGTGTACTTCTTGTCCTTGTGCGCGAAGAAGTACGATTCGGTGCAGTTGCTCTCTGCGCCGCGTGCCATTCTGCATCTCTCTGCCATCATCACCATCACCATCACCATCACCATCACCACCACCACTATCATCATCATCATCATCATCATCATCACCACCACCACCACCACCACCATCATCATCATCATCATCATCATCATCATCATCATCACCATCATCACCATCATCATCATCATCATCATCATCATCATCATCAGGGGGTTAGTTAGGCTCAAGCTTGCAGCTATGGATTCAGCTGCCTTTGTGTTGCATTCTATCTATCTATCTTTCCATTCTATATGAAATCTAGTAGTACTAACTATTACCTTGAATGTCCCATGGCTCGAGCTCGTTGAGCTGGACCTCGGGGATCACGGACTCGAACTCGAAGCTGCTGCTGCTGCCAGTGGCGCCCGATGTCGATATCTTGCGCCGCAAATAGAAGTGGATCAGCTCCTCCTCCGTCGGGTGGAATCGGAACCCCGGAGGCAGCGTCGATCCACTCCTAGTCTCCTGATCCTCCTCCTCCTCCTCCATGGAAACTGATCTCATCTGTCTATGCAAAATCTAGGACCTATATGATCAGACAGTGTAACTAACCAGTTAGATTGTGATTGTGATTGTGATTGTGATTGTGATCAGACAGTGTAACCAGTTAGATTGTGATTGTGATTGTGATCAGACAGTGTAACCAGTTAGATTGTGATTGTGATTGTGATCAGACAGTGTAACCAGTTAGATTGTGATTGTGATTGTGATTGTGATCTGACAGTGTAACCAGTTAGATTGTGATTGTGATTGTGATCGTGATCAGACAGTGTAACCAGTTAGATTGTGGTTGTGATTGTGATTCTGATTCTGATTCTGGTTGTGATCAGCCAGTGTAACCAGTTAGATTGTGATTCTGATTCTGATTCTGATTCTGATTCTGATTCTGATTCTGATCAGACAGTGTAACCAGTTAGATTGTGATTGTGCTGTGTCTATGCAAATTCTAGGACCTATGATCAGACAGCACTGTAACCAGTTAGCTGCCTCAATCTTCAGCTCCAAAATATAGGGTTGCTGCAGCTCAGTATGGCCTTGCTAGTGCCCATCTTCTAAAAGGGACTAGCTGCACACGCATAGCACACGCATTGCAGCAATAGATTGCCAAGACTTTTTTCTGTGTGCAGGCTCCAGCATTGATGGAAGGAAGCCAAAGAAAGAAGGAAAGCAAGAAACCTTCCCCCATTCACTCAGTTGAGGTTGTGTTGCTGTAACCCAGAAAAGACAGGCAGTATAGTGTAATAAGCTCTTGCATGGAGAGGAGTAACCTCCTTCCATTTAAGGATATACAGGCCACACATTCATCCATATGTGCACTGCTTGCTTGCTTGCTTGCTGCTACTACCACCACTACTTCCAGGAGCAACTAGATCTCGAATTCCTCGGCCCAACAATCTATTGCTTTCAGCGATGCGCATTTCTGCTGCGCACTCGACGACGACGAATGTTCAAAGCTGGCTGGTGAGCCTGGCCATTACTGCTTTTCCTTCCATCCGATTCGATCGATCGATCGAAGATGATGAGGAGGAGGAGGAGTAGGAGGAGTAGGAGGATCATAGATCATGATGATGAAGATGATGATACATCCACAACTTACCTGTACTCATCAGTATGGCTATGGAAGCAAAGTGGTACAAGCTTAGCCAATGGCTGCAATCCTTCCATGACTTCAGCTCCTCCTCCTCTTCCTCCACCTCCTCCTTCCATTGATTGGACAAAGTCAATACCAACTTAAACCAGAGCTATAAGCTTTTCTAACCCCTTACCACTATTGGAAGCATGTCGACGCCACGTCGAACAAAGCCATGTTTTCAACCCACGGCCCCCGGTCTTACCTACATTAGGGGGTGAACAGAAGAAAGAGGTTAACGCTTTAATTGCATCTTTAAAAGTTCCTGCAACTACACCTTCTTCTCTCCCCCTTGGATAATTATTGTCCTTTCTTTGGAGTTCTTTGCCCATCATAAAAAATGCCACACGCGCAGTGAACTCGGTCGCCGTTGCATTCAGAGTTCCATCAGAAATCTGACCTTTCAATTAGCCTGTTTATATGGATTGTGAGCATGCTTAATCATGTATAATAATATTGCACTTGCTAAATTACCGCTCAGAAGCCTCTTCCTATCCTCTTACCTTGAGGATTTCGTTCCCATCATTCTGCTTGACTGTGTTTGGCCTGGTATTTTGGGCAAGGAAAAAAAGAAAACTGGTAAGAATGGCTCTGAAAAGTTGATTTAGCATGCTTTTATATGCTCAGATTTCATGAGACTGAACCTTCAATATAGATTACTTGCATTGAAATGAAAAAATTCATACTCAGGTGCTTGTTTACATCAGCTAGCGCAAATTGTAAGAATGTCAAATAGGGAGAGACCACCAGAGTAGCACCACAAACTTAACCCAAGCAATCTTTGAACGAAACACATGCAAAGATTGCAGTCCTGGGCATTTTATTGATAATAACAGAGAACGCATGCATACAAATTTACGCTAACAAAAATCAACAGAGGTCAAATATGAATCCCGACTCAGTTGATTGTTATGGATCCCTACCCTATCTATTCAACTGTTATACATTTGTACAAGCCTCAAGTTGACAGCTTTTAAACATAGGTAAATAAAACCGCCTTCTACTTGAGATCATTCCCATAGTTTATAGCTCATAGAATGATATATAAATACCATATCCAGTCCTGCTCTATTTCCTCGTCTTTTGCACTGCTATGCCTTCTCACCCATTCGTGTCTGTCAGTACTGCATCGGCATATTTTCATAAGCCATCTGTTCTCGTTCTTTTACTTACTTCTGCATACTCTCCTCCCATGGCCATCAGGATTTCTTGCCACAATGACTCGCTAGGTGTCTCCATAATAAGGTCAGAACTACAGGCTGCCACATACCAAAACTCCTGGTCGATTTCATTCTCTAACTGATGAAAATCCCAACCAGCATATCCCAAGAAATTACGAAAGTGGCCTTTGCCATCTTCAATTTCCACAAGCTTTTCAACATGTTGCAATTGGGAACCATCTGAAAAGCCATAGTAGATATTATTCATGATCTTCTCCAACCCATCCAATTTGTCCCCAGCACCAGCACCATCCTTCCTTTTCACTAGGAAGATATGAGTGGCGAGGGGACCACCGTAGAATACCAAGCTGTTCCGAAGGATGTGAGCCATCTGCTGAGTTATTGGCTCAGATTCACAGATGGTGTTCACAATCGGACGGTTCAAGATGACACCAAAAGGACCATCTTGAGGTTTGCTCGAGCCTAACCGAAGGAGCAATATAACAGATCTCTCGAATGGACCCTGACCATCAAGCTTCTCAGTAGCAACAAGAAGACACCCTGTCTCAGGTGAAAGAATTGGGTGTGCCCACTTGTTAGCAAGCAATGGTGCATTCTTTTGCTCTGTTGATGTCCCTTCTGTGGACTCAGATGCCACTAACCTAGCTCGAAAGCTTCGCCAGTCTTCTTCTATGCTTGCTCCGTTTGACTGCTTGATGTCTTTGCCATCATTTCCAAGTGACGATCTCGAATCTTCTACGCTGAAGAAATCTTCTTCTTCCTTTCCAGAGGAATTTCCTTGATTAGTATCGTCTGATCCTGATGCCCTACAAACAAGTCTCCAATCTATAGAAATAAAAACCATATCAGTGTTTCTTTTACAATGCTTTAAGGTATGATTACCAAAAAAGATGTTTCTTTGGAGCTATTCATATCAAATAAAGGAATTATATCTTCCGAAAGATGTATAACAGATTAGGATATTTTATCTTTCGAATGATGGATAACAAACAAGGCCTATAGTGCAGATTAAGACTTTCCGTTGCAGTCTTTCCATTCAAAATGCCTTTCCATTCACAATCCCATGTAATTGAATACTGTTGAAGGAGATATCATTGGGATTATATAGAAGCATAATTCGGCTAGATAACTGAGATGAGTGGGATCACCATAATGAAAGATGGACACTAAGATGAGTGGAATCGCTAGAAGATGGAAATGCATTCCCATAATTTGCATCTAACTAGGGACTTCACAATTTGGTCATTTTTATTTTATGGAGCTGGCAAACATTGAAATATTAGCACATTGTGAACACTTGGTGTTGCCACGTATCTTCGAGTTTCTTGATGCGAGAAAAAAGAAGGTTTCATATGGATGCACAGATTTTGACAAACAATATTAACCATTCTTCTGAGTCTATTGGTTACAAAAGAAAATCGTACACATACAAAGGCACAGTCGTTTCACAGCATATCTGATTAAATTTGGTATGAGTAGATTGAAGAAAACACGGATTTTGCTCTGCTTTTTCCATAGATATCCAATGCTCACAGTTTATCTTTTGTGTAAAGAAGAAGAAATGAAATTTTGATGCATGAATAAGAAATGCATAATATGTTGTCCAATGCCAATTTCATCAGGCGCAGACAAACTTGGGTTGCATTTTTTGTTTTTTCTTTTCGCGAAAATCAGAAGCTTCCTAGGAATATTCGTACACGCGAATGCCTGGCATTCTTTTATACGCTTAGGCAATCAGTATTAGTAAAACTAGGATTAAAAATGCAGAGATTTTGCCCGGGTTCATTCCTCTTCTTGCAGACGGATCGCATGTTTCTTTAATGCTCGAAGAGGAGAAAGACGGGAGCCAATGGTTCGACAACAGATCTCATGAGGCACAACAACATTTCAGAGTCGTGTTGTCCTTGAGAATGGAAGCTCCGGCTTGTTCGAAAGCAAAAACCAAGAACAGAACCGAGTTTGAACAAAAGGAGACTATATAGACAGATAAGAGTGTAGGGGAAGGAGCAACTGACGGTGGTTTCGGAAGATCGGAGGAACGGCGGCGGGTTTGCCGGGGAGGCAAGGGGACGCGCATTGCAGCGAGGAAGCGTTCGAAGCGGCGGGAGGAGGAACGGCGATTGCAGAGATGGAGGGCGGGGCCCGGGGGAGGGAGGGAAGGCAGCAGCGGGCGATGGAACAAGGCTCCAAGGATCGGTAGGGAGAAGAAGCTCGCATGGTTTCGCTCCGCTTGTTCGCTGAGACTGCAAAGCTCTGTGTTTTCTCAGAACTGAAGAAGAAGAGAAAGAGGGCAAAACTCAACAGGAGACAGAAAAAGTCTGAAGGAAGAAGAAAACCTTATCTCTCTCTCTCTTGTGGACCATGGTTCGAATCCCACTCTGGCCACCATTTCTAAACCTATGAACATCTTCTAACCCACATTGTGAAGGAATAATTGCAAATCCTTAGCAATTCTGTTTTTCATACACTTTTGCTCTTTTAACCTTGGTGGAACGCTGCGAACGATGCGGAGCCAGACAGACGGAACCGTCGGATTCTCGGATCGACCGAGAGACAGGCTTCCGATAGATGGTTTTTTTTTTTTTTTTTTTGCATATGATGAGAGGATGTTTAGACCTTCTTCTGTGTTCCGAGGATTCGGTTGAATCGTTGCTCGCATAACTAGGTTGTCTTGTTCTTTGCTGCTTGTCGAATCGCATGGGGGGGGGGGAGGCTTCTTGTGAAGGCAGCCCTATTGGAACTAGAAATGCTCTCTCAATGAGGCACAGAAGACTCGACGATTTCCGCCATCACAGGAGTGCAATGATAGATAGATAATTAGATAGATAGGTAGGTAGATAAGGAAAGAGAAGTGGTTTATCGAGAGACATCGTTCTAATGATGCGATGATGCTATAGAAGAAGAACTCTGAGAGGAGATGTCATGCCATATCCACGAAGAAGATGATGACGGGCCCGACTCGACCGGGATGTTACGTACATCTGCGACAGATTGCAGTAAGAAAAGAGTAGGGTAGAAAGATGGTGGATTTCGGTTGGTACGAAGATGCGGGCGGGGAAACGGAAAAGACTTTCTTCTCGGCAAGCAACTGGGAGAAGGAACGAACAGAAGAGAAGCGCATGCTTCGTCGTCTCGCCAGCTGTCTGTCGATCTGTCGATCGCAGATGTTTATACGCATATGTACATACACCTACAACTACATATACACACAAAGACTAGACAAGTGCCGACGAATAATCCGCCGATCCGACACAGCGAGCAGTGCAAAATCTGTGCAACGGAACTCGCACGTAAAAATCCGATCGGAACACAGACGCATAGAAAATACAGACAGATTCCAACAATCAGAGCAGTTTATGGAGCAAGAAGTTTATTTTCATTTTTGTGTGTTTTTTTGTTGTTTTTTTGCTTCCCAGGCGAGATTCGATCCCGAGACCTCTCATTCGATTTTCTGATTTATTTTGATTTATTTTGATTTTTTAAAAGTAAAAGAGAGAGAAAAAAAATTTCGTGGACACGTAAATTCGGCAAGAAACAAAAAATAAAATAAAAGGCCAGCAAATAATAAAGAAATAAATCGCACTTTATTTTAAAAAAGATAAAAGTGGTCGTCTTCTTCTTTCTTCCTTTTCTTCCTTCTTCTTCTTCTTCTTCTTCCTCTTCTTCTTCTTCGTCTGTGTTTTTTCTGAAGGATCGAACTGCGTCTTTCCCTTCCCCCTCGCTCCCTCCATCGATCCTCCTCCTCCTCGTCGCAGGTAAGCCTCCATCGCTCTGCCGTTTCCCCCATCCAATTCCGGCTCTGTTTGTTGTTTTTCTCCTTTTCTCGCTCTCTTCCCCTCCAGTGTATACGATGCTTTCCGGAGAAGATTTGGACGAGGAAGCTGACGATGAGCCCCCCGAATCTCACATCGCCGACGGGGATGAAGACGACGACGACGACGGCGATGGCGATGATGACGATGACGATGAAGAAGGTGATGATGACGGCGATGGCGATGGTTATGGTGATGACGACG
>JBBBWG010027534.1:44785-61977 GCA_037176905.1 Azolla pinnata | reverse complement strand
GGTGATGGCGATGGTGATGACCACTTCGACCACATCAACGGCGATGTCTACTCCCCGGACATGGACGCTCAGAATCGCCACAATTTGCGCTTCTACAACGGCGACAGCAACATCATCGACCGCGGCCATGGCCCTCTCCACGCCGCGGATGCGGCGGAGTTCGTGGAGTACGATCCCTCCGGGGTCTATGGCCGCTACAGCGAGGTGCTGGGGAAGGGGGCAATGAAGACGGTGTACAGGGCGTACCATCTGGTCGACTGCCGGGAAGTGGCGTGGAACAAGTCGAAGATGTGGACGCAGCAGGGCCCCGAGGAGCAGGCGCTCTCCGCGCAGAGGGAAGTTCGCCTCCTGAGGAGGATCAAGCACAAGGGCATCCTGAAGCTGTACTCGGCGTGGGTGAGCGAGGTCACGGGAGAGACCAACTTCATCACCGAGCTCTGCGCCTCCACGCTGCTCGACCACAGGCTGAAGCATCGGCACATCAGCAACAAGGCCGCGGCGAGCTGGGGGCGCCAGATCGCCGAAGGCCTGGCGCACCTCCATAGCCGGGATCCCCCCGTCGTTCATCGCGATCTCAAGTGCGAGAACATCTTCGTCAAGTGCAGCTCGAGCGGCGCCCTCAAGATCGGGGATTTCGGATCGGCGATCGAGCTCGGCGAGTCGCGCCGCGTGCACACGGCCGTCGGAACCCCCGAGTTCATGGCCCCGGAGATGTTCTGGGAGGATTACGACGAGTCGGCCGACGTCTACTCGTTCGGCATGTGCATGCTGGAGCTGCTCACCCTGGAGTACCCGTACACGGAGTGCAGGGATCTGCGCGAGATCTACCAGAAGGTTACCAGCGGAAAGAAGCCGCGATCGCTGCTCAAGGTGCACGACGCGCTCGCGCGGAGGCTCATCGACCGATGCCTGCTGCCCGCATCGCAGAGGCCATCCGCCGCGGAGCTACTGAACGATCCCTTCCTGCGGTGCAAGGAAGCAGGATCGGAGCGAGGGCTCGCCGACGAGGAGGAGGAGATGAAGAAATGGAAGAAGAAGAAGAAGAAGCGCAATTCGTGGCAGAAGCGGAGAAGCTGCAAGAGGGTGGAGCGAGACATGGCGGCTGGCGAGGATGGGCATGGCCTTCGGGCTTCTTCTGCATTCACGCGGAGCTACCACGTCTCCGGGAAAGTGGAAGACGTGAACACGCTGAGCCTCCGGATCCGCATCCAAGAGGCGTCCAAGTCGTGCAACATCGGCTTCCAGTTCGATCTGAGGTCGGACACGCCCGCGAGAGTGGCCGAGGAGATGGTGCAGGCCCTGGGCTACCCGGACTCGGATCTGGCGATGATCGCCGATCTGATCAGTCAGGAGCTCAGAGCTCTGGTGATGAATCTGGAGGTGGTTCTGGCGAGGCTTCCGATGCAGGAGGAGAATGGGATGGAGGAAGAAGATCGTGGAACCTTGTACCATCGCGACGATGAGCTTGCGAGCTCGCCTCCCGTTGCTCCCGAAGTATCATCGGTTTTCGAAGCAGATCTGTCGACGAATAAGCTCTCTTCCGAAGGATCCATCCTCCGCGATGCGTTGTCCCTGGGGAAATCCCTGTGGTGGAACCGGCTCTCGTTCAGAAGCCGCACGAAGCTCCACGAGCTTGCCCCCGTTGGGATCGGCATCTTGCTAACACCCTCCTCCGACCAGGGCTTTCGCCGGCCAATTCATTCGATCCCGCCGTTGTGACATAACAAGCAGCATTTGTGACACACACAAGAACAAAAAAAAAACACAAAAACAGAAGAAGATAGAAGCAGATTCCTTCCTGTCCATATTACACCCTGTAACAAAGAGGCGCAAATATCATTCGTGCCCTACCAACAATTGTTGTTGTGTTTGTTGCCCATCGTCGTTGTCATTCGTTTTGAATAATGATGTTTTAAGTCTTCTTGTTTCGATCCCTTTGCCGATCGGCTAACCTGGAAAGATGCTTCTCTCCTTGTAATTTCGCCTCTCCTGTTCGGGCTCTAGCTACATCACGAGGGATTTGAGCTCTGCGAAATGACTTTGGGTAAACGGGATCTTGCAAGGGGAACGACCGATTCAAGTCGGGAGCAGTTCATGTTGATATGGTCTGAAATGTAGTGGTTGGGTGGAGGGACTTTCCAGAATTGTATCGATTTAGCGACAAGCGCATCACAGTTGTATATATGTTGAATTTCATTGCTGATTGTTTGTGTTCCTTGCCTTCCATTTGATTTGGAATATGATCGGGTGTTAGTGCGTTGAATGTCGAATGCTCCCATGCAAACGGGGTGTTTTCCTCGAAAGCAAACATTCAGCTTGACTTGCCTGGCCCAAATAATGTATATACAAACAAACCCCTTGACCACGTTGACCGTCTCTCTCCAGCATATGTTGGGATGTCGTGAAATTACTCGGAGTCAGTTTGCGTGCTCTATTCCTTTGGCAGTAGTCTCGTTATAAAGCTATCTGAACCCCGAGCCCTTGTTCAGGACGACATTGCGAGCTGAGGCTGAGTAGGTTGTCATAGCACATGAACAACCAACCAATTAGGCTTGGCTTGACTTGAAATAAATTAGGCTTGGCTCTGGATTAATTCAATCCCACTTGGCTTGACCTCCGCGGCTCGAGGTCAATGCTATGACATATCGCCACCACTACTTCCACCGCGATAGTTGTCGTCGTCGTCGTCGTCGTCTCCAACAGTTCGAAGCAGTCGGTTGCGATGGAGTCAACTAGATTAGAAATCTTCGAGAGAAGCCGAGCGATGGGATTCTCCGATGCTAGCAGCCAGAATCACCAGCCATGGCTCGAGTCAGATCGATCAGGCTCATCTCTAGTCGATCTTATTCGGCGTGGGGTTGACCCCCCCAAACGGCTCGAGCCTGATGCTAAAACCCCTAAATACCCAGCCAGCTCGGCGCGAAACGATCGCGGCGGAGTCGGATCGAATCCAGGGAATTCGAGAGAATCCGAACCCCGATGCGATTCTTCTGATGCCAGCAACCAGAATCGGGCTCGGCTCGGCTTCGATTCAATCTCGCTCATCTTCGGTCGATCTGATGATTTCTTCTGAGTCAAGAAAAACTGATGATTTCTTCTGAGTTGTGCCCCGGTCAATCAAGAGAAGACCAATCTCAAGACTCACGTGTGGCTTTTTCTCGGGAAGGAAGCGGAGGGGCGTTAGATATGACGGCGCGCTGACGGCGCCGTCAAGCCCATCTCTCTGCTGCAGAGAAACAACAGTGACGAGGACGAAGAAGCGCCCCCCCTTTTCTCTCCTCCACTGTGCTGTGTTTTCTTCGTCTTCTTCAGCTCTCTCTCCCCCTCTCTGTGCCTCTGTCTTTCTCTCTCGCTCAGCTCAGGAAGATTCGCTCTCGCCAGGTATGCATTCCCTTCCCCCCGTGATTGCAGAATTTTAGGGTTTCTCTTCTGCTGTGTGTTGTTGCTGCTATTCATTCCTCCTTTTTGTCGTTTCTCGTGCATTCTGGTTGCGGAATTTAGGGTTTCTTCTTCCCTGTCCTTCCCATTCTGTTTCCAATTCATCTCTCCTTCTTCTTCTTCTTCTTCTTCTTCTTCTTCTTCTTCATTGTTTGGCTTTCCTGCGTTTTTCTACTTTCTGCTAGATCTTTTGTGATTTTGTGCGCATTGCTTTACTTCTTACAGCTGAATCAACGAATACTATCGCGCTAACCCTATGCTTTTCTTCTGTTTACGAATGGCCGTTTCTCCTTGGCATGCGAGAAAATAGGCAGAGAATGGCTGATCTATATAAAGTTTTTCAGGGCAAGGTTTCTAACAGATTAGGGACGAAGGATTGTCCCAAAAGGTGCGAGAATTTAGCACACTCTCAATATTGCTGCAACTCCCAAGCACATAGAATTTTTACAGGAACCATCACTGAGCACATTTATTTAGACTGGAATGTCTAGGCTCATGCGTTTATGGACACATGTAGTGAAAAAGGCCTTCCCATCTCAAATCTAATCAGCTCGTTATTGGGAGGGTTTGCTTTCATTTTGACAGGAATTCTTCATGTTGAAAGCAGAGGCAGATCAAATTCACTGTTTTATGTGACAGAAATGGAAAAAAAACTTGAATTTTTTAATCGGATGATCTCTCTTAGACTAGTTTCTAGGTGGGTTTCCTTCCGCTGATACTGGAATGATCTTTTTAAAAGGAAATCGATATCACAGTTCTAGTTGTAGCTGACTTGGTTCTTTCAAAATAGAATTTAGGAGTGTTTTATGCCTTATATCCACTGAAGTGTGTCATTTCAAAAGAAAGACCATATGCCTAAACCTAAAATTCCTCTATGATGTAACAGAGCGACCTTTTCTTTTTGTAGTCGGAGTAATTTGTATGCGGGCATTCATCGTTTTACTCTAAAACGCTCAATCTGTCAAAGGAGAAACGTATACCATTCTGTTTTCCTTCTCAGAATAATGGGAAAACTGTCACTTTCTATAATTGCATTGGCTCTGCTGAGTCGATCTGTAATTTTGTGTCGGATCCCTTGTATGTTTGGCGTGACACCTTCATCTTGAAGCTAAGTAACATGGTATATCTTTCCAGAAAACAATGACGTGCAATACTGTGCTTGATTTATGAACGTTTGTAAGTAAATATCTGCACAAATTTATAACTAATATCGATTTCTGAAATTGCAGGAATTGTACTACATGGAAGGAGGAACTTGTGATGAGAATGATTGTGAAGCAAAAGAAGCTCTTCAAGCTTCACATACAGTTGTTGAAATCAAGATAAAGACCTTGGATTCTCAGGATTATACATGCCGTGTGGCGAAAAATGTAGTTCTCCTCATAGAATGTGTACATCAAAATTAGTTTCTTAATTAAATTATGTTTTTGATGGAAAAGCTACTAATTATTTTCCAAAGCATTTCTTGGCAGGCGATTTTAACATGCATATGTGGGTTTATATCAACTTTTTTCTACAGGTTTCTGTCCCTGATTTGAAGGATCAGATAGCGATCATCACAGGGGTGCCATCTGGAAGTCAACGGCTCATTTGTCGTGGGAAGGTTCTCAAGGATGAACACATATTATCTGCATATGGTAAGATGAATCAATAGTTTCTACATTTTGCATTTCCCTACATTGTTTAAACTGCTGAAGGTTTTCTATACAGACGTGGAGGATGGACATACACTCCACTTGGTAACAAGACCCATACCATCACAGTCCTCTCATGCTGTAGCTGATGGAGTCCATGATGATGAGCGAGGTACGCCATTTTCAATGACAACTTTTGCCTCATTTTCTGCGAGGCAAACATGTCCATTATATTGACCAATCTTTGCATATATGTATATATATCTCACAGATCCATTTTCAAGCACGACTCGTGACCAACATGGCCATATATCTCGCAGTGTATTAGTAGGAACATTTAATATTCCAGACCGAGGAGGAGTTATCTTGCCAGAAATTAACAGAGTATGCCTTAATATTTTCCTTGACATGAAGTTTGAGCTTCAAGTGTCGAATGTGTTTGAAACATTTGCATCTTCTGTGTGTCAGCTTTTTTCCTCTGTTTTAAGCACTCTCAGAGTTGGAACTTCCCTTGGAGCTAGCAACGGTACTGGCAATGTAAATGGAAGCTCTTCTGTAAGTTTACGTAACCATATACAGTCATCTGAGTCCCTTTTCGCAAAAAGCATTCTCATTTGACGTTTCTCGAGCAAACACCATCATTGAAGTTGAAACATGTTTGCTGCAAGAGGGATGTGGTGTGGCTTAATAGTTTTCAATTCTCAGATTACTAGAAGTGAAGTAGATTTTACACTTTCTATATGAAGTAATCAGTACCATTGAAGTTGGCAGGATCATCTAAAAAGAGTACCCTGTGTCCATAGGGATCGGAGTCTGTCTAAACTCTATGATGTGTCTATGCAAGGCAGACGGTTCCACATAACATAGCAGAAAATGCTGATGCGCGTCGACAAGAAAGAAGTAATAACCACACTAGGTCAACACATGATGAGAGTGTTTCTAGAGATTCAGATCCAGCAACAGAAACTCTCCCAAGTCTACGCACGGACATCGGTTACCTTGGTTCTATTCCAGGAGTTTCTCGGGTGCGGATTGTCCAGCAGGTAGGTGCATTCGGTTAACTATATTATTTTAGTTGATGGCTATATTTGTAGGTTCTACTTATTTATGATGCACAATTGTTGGCATTTGCTTTTCCAGGTTGTACCGAATGCCTTGCGGATAGCATCTCAATATGTGAATCGCATGGAGCAGGTTTTGGCACTTAGTGGTAAGGGCGGATGCTGATTTCTGGAAGATGAGATATCATTCTGAGAGGAAAAGTTCATTTAGCGTTTAAACAGCCAGAATGAAGCATTTAAATTTTTTTCTGCAAAGACAACTTTTCTATGCAGTTAGAATATCTACCCAAGCTGTCAGATTTATAAAATACCATGTTGTAGTCTCTGTGATAGAATGTTGGAACGATTTATATTTCGTAAGAACCTTAAAGTCATTGAATGATGTAATCAAAGGAACACTAAGATGGTCTAAACAACATGTCACTTGGTTTGTTTACTACATGCATAAAGTTCTCTTTGGTCTTAGGGGTCATGAAGCTCCATTAGATACAGCAGGGTATTGATAAGTTGAGGCATGGTTGCTTTAGGTGAAACTCAAACACCAACTTCAACGTTCTTAAACCAAACTGAACAGCAGCCACCTCCAGTCAGTGGTGATGGTGATTCTGCGGCTTGGACTTCTATGCTCCGCCGAATCACAGATCTGTTAAGCAATCAATCTGCTTCTGAACTCAGGGTATTAATATTTATTTTCAAATTGATTCGATCATTTTGTGTCTAAGTTTGAAGTGCAGTCTCCTTCTCGTTTTGCATGTTCACACAGCTGTTATTTAACATTTCATGTGGAGTATCTAACCTTCTGCTTTAAATTGGCCCTAATAGAGATTGGCAGATCGATTGGAAGGGGAATCCAGTCTTCAGACTGCAACAGCTCATGGAAGCATTCTTTCGGCTGGAATCCTTATGGAACGGTTGGGCCACCTTCTATTGGAAGTAGGTAGCACCATGTTAATGCTGAGAAGGGATACATCTCATGTAAGTTGGATGATTTACTTTCTCATATGCTGTCCTACTTGTAGTTTACTAAACTACAATTGATGTGCTAGGATGATGCTATGGGGAATTCAAGAAACCCATATTTGGTTTCTCTGCATGATCCAGATTCAACTAGGGCTCAGGTAATAGCAGACTTATAATTGAGAGCCTGTAATTTCTTTGAGTAATGAATGAAACAAATTTTGTACCTGTCACATAAAATTTTCTATATTTCAGCAGAATAGCGTGCGAGACTCAAGAACAGACATTGCATCTGAGCAAGGGTCCACTTATTATACGGACAATGATGATGCCCTTCACAATATGGATATTCACATACATGCTGGGCTTGGACCTTATTTGGCTGCTAGACCTCAGTTAAATATTTTATCACAAACAACCCAGGATGGCCCTCCCTTGAATCTAAACACACGAAATGTATCAGAATCTGAAGATAATCATGTGGAGACTGAGAATGTGCCTCAATCCTTACAAGATTCCTCGAATTCAATCCCATCAGCACCTGCTGCTGTTGATCACGGAACTTCTTTGAGGGCACTATTCTCAAACGGAGGGACGTCAGTTGGTGATGGAGCCACTGCTAGAAGGGGGGGCTTCTTTCCGCTCTTTGCAAGGTTCCAGCAATTGAGCCCAGCACTATTTGCTGATTTTTCACTGGATCAGTCTGGCAATGATGGCCTTGAACAATCTGGTCATGGAGATCAGCCTTCATCTGATAGAGATCCTGTTTCTCTTCATTCAACTGTGCCTATGCTTCACACCACAGTACAACAGTTAGAGCAGGTATTGGCAACTGGTGAAGGTGGATCAGGTGGTGAAGTGGAGAGTTTACATCCTCCTCTGTCATGCTTAGAAGAACCAGAACTTGAAGGTGGGTTTTTGCTGGTGTGTCAAATTTCAATACTTTTTTAATTTTATTGCAACTTATATAGTGGAAACGATTATGCAGGAGGCAGTGATATAAGCATGAGACCCGGAAGTGAAGATGCTTCCACGACCAATAAAGATGGCATTTCTAATGTTACTGAATATATGGGCATGCAGGATGCTATTCGTCCTCTATTGCATGCTCTAGAGACACCAGAAAATGTACAGAGAGGAGAGCAATCAGTGTCCAAAGAAGTAAGTGGTGCTAGAACTTAAAAAAAAAAGAGCTTTTTAAGGCAGAGAACCACATCTTGATGTAAATTTTGTTTGGCAGCTGCATTTTGTGAATGAATCCCGAGGGCTGCAAGAGGGCACGGATACTTCTCTAAAACTCAAATGTAGTGCAGAGATGGAAAACGTGGGTTGTGCAGGATCAGACAAAGTTGCAGCGACTGAGCCAGTCATAGCGAAAGAAACAATGGGAGGGGCGATAGGGTCTGAAGCTGTTGTGGTTGGGCTTCGGTCCAATGGATTTCAGCCCTTGTTGCTTGAGGTAAGACTTTTAAAAATATTGTCTTCCTCCTTTGTGTCACAGTCAGTTTTGTGAACCCATAATGCTTAGTATAAAAGTTCAAACACTTACTTGAGTCTTTATGAAGAGTTTTGCTGCTCATATCCTTGGCATCAATGGAACGAACAGAGAGTGCAGCATGGCTCAACTATTATCTCCTAAGCCCTGAAGCGTTATTTTTAAAGCCTTAATACGTTTTACAGAAAATTTAGTGCTGATATGCCATACTGTAATGCATAAGGGAATGGATTTTGATTCATTGGTTTATCTTCATCGTCCGAACTGTGAAATTTAGATGTTAAACCTTGAATGCGTAAGGATTAGTTTTGTATGCTTACATTGCAATTCTAATATTTCTGGGCTTTGTTGCTGAGATGTAATTTTGATGGAACAGGGTAGTGCATATGAACACAGTGAACAAGCTTCTTCAAACGATTTATATGGTGGGGCGGATGAAGCAACAGTCTCTGCGTCATCAGCTGGGAGAACTGTTCTCCAAGACTTCCTTTCTACGCTTGCTTCTAGGACAGTTGAGAAGACAGATGGCAAGGCAAATGTTGATAGGTTCCCCCAAGAGTGGTCCCTCGATCTCGAAAATGCCAGAAGCCATGGGCTTCATTTAGACAGCTCAGGATCATCAGTAGTTCCCATGAACTCTGAGAATAATGAACTTGCTAGTGATGTTGCATTATTTGATGAAAGTGGTGAGGATAATAGAAGCCGAGATTCTTGTTCAAATACGCAAGTGTTATCCCTCGCTTCAAATTCTTCAAAGAAGCGTCTTCTCCTGAACCCTGAAGTTTCAGTACAAGAGGAGGAGTCCACTGATGGAAGAAAGCTCCTGATGACAACCTTAGAGGTAAATACTGCTCAATAAATGCTCACTTCAATGCCAAAACTATAATACACTTCAACGCCAAAATACTCTCTTTTGTAGTACGCAGATCATTACTGCTGAGGGGCTTTCTTGGCGATGTTTCTTCAAAAAACTTATGCTGGATGTTTGTTTGTTTCATGTTTTCATGCTTCATACTGGTTGTTTTGCAGCAATCTTTGACATCTAAAACATCTAATTCTGGAGATCCGAACTGGCGTGGTCAAAATGCAAGCCCTGAAGCTTCCCCAATCATCAAGCGGCAGAAGGTGGGTCCACATGCCACATCTTAAAGGCTGTATAAAGTATACATTTCCACATATATGCACTGTTTACATATACATACATACATACATACATACATATATATATAAAGAGAGAGAGAGAGAGATTACATGGTGATGTAAAACATATGTTTTTGTTTGTTTTGTTGTCTCAGATGCGGTGATTTCAGGCCTTTTTTTACCCTTGTTCATCACTGTTAGACCCACGCTCGAGGAGAGGTGTCACGATGGTGGCAGGCATTGTTCTCTCCAAATATCAAAAACATCCAGCATGTGCAGGCATTGGTATGGACACATCTCCAGCAGTTTCTGACATGCTGATCAGAGTGTCGAGAACACTTGTTCCGCGAGAGCTTTTTGGTGTATATATACCGATTTGGGGCAAACCGATATGTTGAGCGTATTGTTTTCAGCAATGTAATTGGGCAACAACCAACACCAGCTTGCTATCAGATTGCATGAGCTCCAAGTCTTGTGATGATGCTTTAGAACAACACCGACCTTCTACCTCATTGAAGGAAATAAAATTAGCCAGTATGTGCAAGAACCAGAAGAAAGTGCCATTTTTTGTTGTTGCTATATTCCCTAACTTAACATGCTGTGTGAAATTGTTTTTGTTATGAACCGCTTTCTTAATCGATCGCAAGCGATCCCTTCTTTGCTGGCGGAAATACATTGTATTCGTCGTCTTTTAATATCTGCAGGCGAAATATGCAGCGAGGATGCGTCAGGATATGTACATGGGTTTTGTCATACAAATCACGGTATTAGTGAATCTTTAAGGTAAGTAGAATCGCTCGGCTTCGATCATCATACCACAATCGTGGCATCTTCCTGCGCATTGTGCTCAATTTTTTGCCGTGTTCAAATCGTATCTTAATCGGATGAGATATTTGTCCATCCTCCTACTCCGCCAGTTAATTCTTCTTAGTTCATTTGCCGATATATCTCCTATACACACGTTAGTAGTTGGCGTTCGCAGATCGATTGCTCAATCCGTTTCTCTATTTGCGAGAGGCGCAAGCTACTGATTACTCGTGTCGGAGCTGGCTCGATCCGAGGCGCCGACTAGCTGTTGCTTTACCCGTGCTGGAATCGGCTTCGATCTGCACCTTCTTCGGGAGGTAGCGTTAACCTGGAAAAGCAAAAAAAGCATCGAGCCCCAACGTTGGAATCTCAAGCTCGAGCACGAAGGGCATTATCAGGCGACGAATTCCCTAATCCTACAAATCACCCGAGAATCATCTGCTCCCATCATCTGGGAAATCTAGCAAAAAGCGCGCTGTTCTTCGAGCAGGGTCACCGAGAGCCTGATTCGATTCGATTATTAGCGAACAAGATCAAAGACCGAAGCGAAGCCGAGCCGATCCAAGTCGAGTCGAGCCAAGTCAAGGCAGACAAGAGGAGTCGAAAATCATCTGTTCCACCGTCTGGGAATATGGCAAACAGCGCGCTGTTTTTCGGGCAGGGTCAATCGAGAGCCCGATTTTCGATTCGATTATCAGCGGATGCGATCAAAAAGACCGAAGCGAAGCCGAGCCGATCCAAGTCGAGTCGAGCCAAGTCAAGGCAGATAAGAGGAGTCGAAAATCATCTGTTCCACCGTCTGGGAATCCGGTTTAGGGTTTAGGGTTTAGGGGTTAGGGCTTAGGGTTTAGGGTCAAGGTCAAGGTCAAGGTCAAGGTCAAAACGTGCGTTTGACTTTCCGGTCAAGGAGCTGCGTGGCTTTTGGGCGGACAAGTGTGAAAGCGGACAACAGCTTGACTAAGAAAGAAGATGATTCTCTGTGTTTTTTCTGTTCTTCTTCTTCTTCTTCTTCTTCTTCTTCTTCGTCTTCGTCTTCTTCGTCTTCCTCGAGCTCTCTCGCTTCTGTGCAGGAAAACAGGAACACAGAGCGCGCGAGCGAGCGAGGGATCTTGGCGTCGGGCAGAGGTACAGACAGACGGAGATCCTCGTCGCTTGCAGCTTCAATTTCGTTCCTTCCTGCACGCAACTCGGCTCGCTCGCTTCGCGCTCTGCCACTCCCTCCATCGCCGGTTCCTTCCTCCCTTCCTTCCTTCCAGGTATGTCTTTCCTCGCTTCTTCTTCTTCTTCTTCTTCGTCTTCCTCCTCCTCCTTTCTTTCTCTTCCATTTCCTGCTCCTTCGTTTCGCTCCATCCGCTCATTGCAGATTCCCCCCCCCCTCTCCTGCTTAACGAGATTTATGTTGAACTGGCCCCATCCAGCTTCTCTTCCTCCCCCCCCTCCCTCCTCCCAACCACATGATCCCTTCTCTCCCCCCACTCTCCTGCACTTGACACACGGCCTTCTGTCGGCGGAATATCACCTCATTTTCTGTGTTACCGCTCCCTTCTTCTCCGTTTGGCTGAAAATTACTCCTTTCCTTCGCACGATGCCTCTCTGATCGTCGGGTTCTACCACGGCGTGTCATCAGAGAATCGACGGATCGTGCCTCTTTGGACAGCTCCGTAATTTCCCCACGCAAATCTGCCTGATTTCTCCTCGACATTCAGGAAGAATGGCATTGATTTTGCTTCCAAATATTCCCACTTTGCTTCTTTTTTCCCCCCTCCTGTACTTATGCAAAAGTACATACATGCTCTCGAGCTCTTTGTGATGCAAAATTCGCCATTTCGTTCTCCAAACACATGATTCTTTCCGATATTCTTGATGCCTGACACAAATAATTGGCCTTGGTAGATTCAGGAGCTCGATGTCTTCTCTTTAGGTCTCACTCAAAGGCTCCTGCTTCAGGAAATTTCTTTCAGATCTCTCTTCGTTGGCAAGTGTTTGAGAACAAATTGAGCTCTTTCTCACCGGACTGTTGAAAGATCTGAGTGATACCCCAGCCTGCCATTGGCAGGAGAAGTTTGGTCATTCTAATGAACCAAATAGAGATGCTCTCCGAACATGGTCTTACATGGTTTCTTGATACAAGGTCCTTGTGATACAGTTCGTGTGTCATAAAACCCGGATTCCTGGGTCCTTCTCTCTGGATCACAAGCATTTTCACGTTATTTCAATCTGCAACAAAGCAAGTCCTTCTGAACGATCCCTTTCTTTCCTTTTGTAACGAGCATAAATCTGGGCTTACATTCTGTCTTCCAGAGTTTATTTGCTGATACATATCGCCCTACAAATTTATCTTTTTCTGGATAGTTCCTAGCTATGAAGATTCATTTTCTAACTTACAAATTTCTAATGATTTGCCAGGGAAGTCTTCAGATGCAGGAACGTAAGTTTTCAACCGAGTAAAACAGGGATTGTGTGCATCAGTTGTATGTGAATATGAAAGGAAAGAAGAGGGAAGATTCTCAGAGAAATGATAACACTGTTGAAAGCTGTAAATACACAGTCATTTCTCCAATTATGCCTCCTGGAAAGAAAGATCGTCAAGGTGAACACATATCTTCTCTCTTCATCTCCACATCATCTTTCTTTGCTTTTCTCAATCGTGATCTCTATTTGTAAGGTTCTTGTAATGCATCAATAGCACACCGAAGTCTATGTCGGAAAAGGATGCGAAAGAACAGTTCTTCATGGGGCTCTTTTACTGGAAACCAATATGATGCTTCTTCTGATCTAAGGCTGGCCTTTTCTAGTATTGATGAAACACCTTCAGACCAGGAGGTAAGGTCATCGACTAATGTGATATTGAAGTTCATTCACCATAGACTTAAATATGTACAGATTATAACAAGATCAGTAGTCTAAGTTTGCTCTGATGTTTTGTAGGACACCCCCTTGAACACATTCTTTTCACCAATTTTTCATTTGTTCAGCGGAGATACCCCAAACAGCTCTTCAAATAGTAGTATGTTTATTCTGTTGAATCACTAGTTGTTTGTATTTTTTCTTTGTTGTCACACTATGGACGCTTTGATTTGAAGTTTCTAACTTGCAAGATGGTTGAATTGCTCTACAGTTGAAGCAGCTGATGATGTGAGTGAGAAACTAGAGGAGGCACAAAGTACCCTGGCACCCCAAGATAGTGTTGATACTTGCAGTTGTGTAGATCTTGGATCTAATGTAAAGGAAGGGGAAGTTTGCCTTGCCTCAGAAGCGGCATCTGAGAAGAACCCAATCGAGTTAGCAGATTCATCTCTATTAGATGACGCCCCTCTAGCTGTTAGCATAAATCATGTTACCTATGTCTCGCCTAACAAAAATGAATTACTGGAAGAACAACAGGGTTTTGACTCAGGCTCGACATATGTGGAGTGGGAGCTTGATGTTGAGAATAAATATGCCATTCAAATCACAGAACAGCACTTAGAGGATGAGTTTCTGAATTCAGATGAAGCATCATTATACCTTGCTGTGCAGCAATCTAGGGCATTAGATGGGAATCCTGTGATCACCCAGGTTGAAGTTAGTGATGATCTGGATGACTTCGATCCTTACTTATTTATCAAACAGCTGCCTGATCTGTCTGAAGTGGGATCACTGGGTTGCCCTCCTATTTTGGTTCCAAAGCAAGCAGAAGGCTGTCCTCCTGTTACTCTTGTGTTGGATCTTGATGGTAATCTTTTCTTCTTGATAAATGTGAACCCTTCATATATATAAACATGTATGTGTGCAAGTGTCATTTCGCTGTGTTAATTATAAACAGTTATTTCTATCTTTATACTAATTCTGAAACATAGATTGGAAGTAGACTGCCCAATAGATATTTGTACTACACAGTAGCATCGGTATCTGACCTATTTTAAAAGCTTAGATGGAAACCGAGTATAGCGCGTGCATTTCTGTGATGCATTTTAATGGCTAACGTCCATGTGGAGTATATCATTTGTATATGTGTGCTGTTTGAAGAGGCTCAGAATGAGAATGAAGAGTATGAGCTGCATATATGTGGTAGTAAGGCTTAAGTGCAAATGCAATATGAACTATGGTATCTCCAAATGATTAGAAGATCGTGATGTATGGGCAGAGGCTGTATACAGTGCTGGCTCATCACATAAACTATTGTCTTGTTCTTTCTGATCCTTATGGCTCTTCTCTGTTTTTTACAGAGACCTTGATTCATTCAACCCTGGAGTTCTCTGAAGATGCGGATTTTACCTTTCCCTTAATGATCAATTCTCAGGAATACACTGTCTACGTAAGATGTAGGCCACATTTACATACGTTTATGGAGAGAGTTGCACAATTATTTGAAGTAATTGTGTTTACAGCAAGCCAGAGTGTATATGCTGAAAAGTTACTTGATATCCTGGATCCACATGGGAAACTAATTCAGCACCGTGTTTTTCGAGACTCTTGCATTTTTGTTGATGGGAACTATCTAAAAGACCTGACCATCTTAGGTCGTGACCTCTCCAAGGTGGCAATTGTTGACAATTCTCCCCAGGTAATATGAGATGCAATGGCTGCATTTAAATAATTCATTTAGAAATTCATTCAATGCAATGTAATATGCATTACAGTTACATGAGCATGGAACTATTCACTATATGAAGCGTTGAATAAAGATAATCTGATATGCTTTATTGACATGTATTCGTGTTTAATAGTAATAACACCCCTTGCAACTTATATTGTACATCTCTAAGATTATGCAAAAACCTTGGTGGTTACATAAAAATGAAATCAAGAAAACGGCCAACTCTAATGTTTTGACTTTTCGTTACAGGCATTTGGGTTTCAAGTTGACAATGGTATTCCAGTCGAGAGCTGGTTTGATGATAAGTCCGACACTGGACTTCTAAGACTTCTCCCATTTTTGGAGTCTCTGGTTGGAGTGGATGATGTCCGTCCTGTAATTACACAGAAGTTTCATCTTCATCGGAAAAATGCTCAAGCTGCTGTTGATCATTGACACAATTACTATCCACAGTGTCTGTGCAAGCTTACTTCAGATGCTTGAAGTATACATACAGCCCAATGGTGGGTGTGCTTGCCAATAATAGCATAGAAGTCTCAAATCCTTGTGAGTGCTTATCTGATTAGAAAAAAATCGTAAATCGGAAGCTATACATTGCCTATATACACTATCTACCTCTTTGGTATAAAATCAGGGCAAGTTGCAAGTTACCACCATGATCCCTATCTCTATGAACCGAAATATGGTAAGAAGACCTGAACCAACAAGTATCTGGAATGGGTCTGTGAATATAGTATGCTTGCCAGAGGTTTGAAAATGCAGAATCGTTGACTGAAGACATTGGAGCAAAGTTGATGCATTAACAGAAATGCAGATAACATGCCATTTCAAGTCATCAAGGCTGCAGTTGGTGGAATTGATTTACTGGATCTTGTAAGTAATATTAACACACCTTGGATTAACTACACAAAGAGGACTGAAAGAAAGCATATGCTATGTCCTTGTTCAGCTCAACTGTCATCTGGAGGAGCGTCTGCGAGTTGCGTAAGTATGAAGCTATTATTGTAATTCCATGTAGGCGAGATTGAGTGATATTGAACGCTAGTTGTAACAAAAATAGACACATTTGATTCTTAACCTCACACGGATAGAACTATATATGTAAATTTCAATAATAAAACCCCATTCCCATTTTCAGCAGAGCTCTCACATGTATGGAAAGTTTGTACTGTAAACAGGATTTGCTAATTAGTGGTATGGCATGTGCAATTGATCATTTTGTGTACTGCAGTAGTAGATGAGTCATCGCAACTGCTAAGTATCTCTTGATGGTTACATGACCGATGTCAAGGGTGTAGGTTTTGTGCTCTGATGTCGTTATAAAGAAGAGGCCTAAAGCATGATGGTTTTCTACTGTTGCTTTAATACAGAGAAGAGGCCCAATTGAGACGGTTGAATGGCTAGCATATGCTTGGAGGAAGCAAGCTATCTGTAGACAAAAGAAGTTCTTTGATATCTACGATTCTTACTCTTGGGTGGCATTCAAGTTTTCAGTCTTAATGAAATTAGGAAATCTACCAGATTCAAAGCAAAAGCTGCATTTCTGGGCTGCCAACATTTGGTCTTTGATGCAACAGATCAGTAACCAAAGAATTTAGTTGACGGCTATGTATGGTGTGAATTGAACTCTCACATAAAAACCCAAATACTCCAATGTTTGCTTTGAATTCGCACGCAATCTTTGAGAGTTTGACAGTGATTCTTTCTCTAAATCCACATGATTCTTTATCCAAAAACGAAGCCAATATTAGAATTTCACCTTAGAGAGACATTTGATCTGTGGACAAGCATGTAAGCAATGATAAAAAGTGGACAAATTTGGTGCGTAGATAGATGTAGTGTAGATCAATTCTACTGCATTCTGAGAGTGTGTGATACAGGACTCAGTATGTAGAAACAGAGAAAAAGACCTCTGAACCGCCATAGCGACGACCCACAAGAATCAAGAAAAAGAATTTCAAAACTTTTGGAAAGACTAGAAAACAGAATACCCACCTCCGGAATCTCCATCGATATCACTAAGTTCATCAGTATTCTGTTTTTAGCATTTCTTCTTCTTCTTCTTCTTCTTCTTCTTCTTC
>JBBBWG010027534.1:16695-33984 GCA_037176905.1 Azolla pinnata | reverse complement strand
CAGCAGCAGCAATAAGAGCTCTATTGTGATCAGGTAAAGATTCTCCTCCTCGCGTCTCTCGGCATAAAAGCGATGCCTTTATCTATTTCTGTGCTTCTGTTCCTTCTATTGAGTTACATACAGGTGCTCATCTCCAGAAGGTTGTGCGTGGAGGTGGTAAAACTGAGTGCTGAGTGAGCTTGCGTGCAATGAACAAGACACTAGTATGCAAGTCTTATGCAGGCAATAGAATATGGGTCAGGCACACGAAGTTCTAAGCTGTGTAACAACCTGATGTTGCTATATATAGCTGAATGAATGTGAATATGGAACACCTGTTCATCTGGCATGTGAGTGGCTGAGAAATGAAATGAGCACAGCCCCATGAGCTATGCAATCGGTAGAGTGATCAAATTTACAATGAAAAGCCAATCCCCTGTTACAGTGTAGAGATAGGAAGCAAAAAGAGAAGCGATTGCTCGGAGAATAATGAAGCTCAAAATCGATCACTCCCTGGTCCCAACTATCCATCTCTTCCTCTAAAAACCATTATTTCCATATTTCGAGCACTGTACTTGCGGTCTTTCTCACATAGTCATAGATCGTATGCTGGTGCATATCATTTGGCTTTCTAATGAACAAGTCAGTTGACCACACAACAAACAGGATTCGTTGTTGCATTTTTCTAACTAACCTCATAAGGGATCACCGCTCTACAAATGGTATGCATCACATGTTTGAATGATCATGCCTATTTGTAGTTTTCAGCAATCCAAGACTTTGTATGCCTATATGGATATGTGCGGATGCACACCTACATTCTTGCCGTTTAATCATAATAATAACTTATATCTGTTGCACACATTCTTCATTTTCTTTCTTGAAAGAATGGTGATCGAATATCTATTCTATTCATTTTCTCACTCGTGCGCATATATCCATGTATATGTATACACACCTGCGCTTACTTTCTGATAATATTGATACCTTCTTGTGGTTTTTAAAACCAGCATGCATTCGAGAGGTTGCATCTAATTCTTGAACCGATGTCAACAGCGAGTACCATGCAAGTTTCAAGATTTTATATCTAATCCTTTAAGCTATGTCAACAACGAGTGCTATTGTCATTGCTTTGCACCGGTTCTTCAAGAAATTATGATCCTTGGAACGTATTTCTCATTCCAATCTTTTCAAAATTGAAATCTTACAGCTGAAATTTGCCCCTGGAAGTGCCCCAAGCTGTTCCAGAATATGTTAGTTATGGCCTTGCATGTGAAGAACGAGTTTCAAAATTTTATGGATGCGGCTATCAATCTTCGTTTTTGAGCGATTCGATTGAGATTATTTAAACAATCAAAATTTCAATCACGTTTTGAAGATTCTATTTTCAGTTTTCATATTAAACAACAGATTATTATGATTGGATTTGTTTATAATGGAAGATTAACGTCTGTGGGACAGAATAGTGTAGTATCCTTCATAGGGCTAGACAGTTTTGGCTGCTAAGCTTAGAAATAAATCTGAGTGGAACCCAGACATTTCATAGTACTGCATTTACTAGAAGCCTCCATTTGAGACACATCTGGCAGAATTGTTAACCATACTTTTGTAGAATAGCAAAATAGAGTTTCTGTGCATACACCAATCTTAAGCAAAAAATGTTGAACTATTTATTAATATGCTAGTTGGAATCTACAATCATTAAGGTTTTTCCTCCATTTTGTGATGATTTTCTTTTCATATTTACTTATGCACCATCACGTTTATACAGCAATATATTTTGCTGAAATGTCTATATTGATTAAAAAAGCTGAGATTTACTGACAGGCATGCATTTGGCTCAGTGGTGGAGCAGCTTTCAGTTTTTCAGAAGCGAAAAGAGCACAGAACAGAAGTTTGTGTTGCCGCAGATTTCCCTGACTCAAAACCTGATGCATCTTCTTCATATTTGGGAGACCTTGGTTATCACCCACTCGAGGATATCTCTAGCTTTGAGAAGAAAAAGAACATGGAGCTCACTGACCGGAGGTTAACAGATGCAGAAATTGCACGTACCCTTACTGAGGTTTTTGTGTTGTTCAGTTCTCTCAGACTCCTTGATTCTATATCCAGAAACTGCTCTTTTTATCTCGTGTAAGGCTTAGCGGTCTCTGTAATGTCCAATGGTTTCAGGTTAATGAAAACGCCGTTATTTTTTCTTCATTATGGGATGATGAAGATCATATTTTTGGGACGGAGGTGCAATTTCTTGTTGATGAGAATGGAGGTAATATACAACATTCCTTTGCATTATTATATGCTTCATTTTGTCTTTATGACTGAAATGAGTTCTTTTTGTGCAAGATTTCTATTTTCAGATTGATGATGATAGTGAGTTTCTTGTAACCCTTAACAATACGGGAAAACAGATGGTACGAGGCAAATACTGAAACTAGTATCATGTATCGTTCCTACTTTATGTATTGATTGTCGAAAGTCAGTGAGCATTCCAAAGCTGCTGGATGGCTTTCTGATTAGCAGTTTGTATTCAGAATGTTGCTATAGGATATGAGAGCATTGAAGATTGGATTCTAGAACAGCAAGAAGTTCAGAATGGAAGTGCACATCATGATTCTGACAATGGTAGTTTGGATTCTGATGATGATGAAGAGGAAGAGGTATGGATGTGAGCAATGGTGGTGCATATTTGCAGTATTAAATGCCAAATTGTATGCTTCTTTTTTACTGCTTGCAACTTTAAAATGCATATGTCCTGCAGTGGACAATTCTCACAGAAGAGGGTACAGAACTTATCCTTGATGACCTGGAAGAAGAATCAGCTGAATCTATCGGAGATTGGAGTGGGCTAGGCACTTTGAAATCCATTCACCCTCTTGATTTTGCTGATGCTTTGAGTTCGGTATGTGCCATGAACTTGAGTTGAAACACCTTTGCAGATGACGTTCGTTCTTTACTGAATTGCAAATATCTTTCTTACTGAAGGCTGCACTAGCAGATGATGATGTGAAGATTGAAAAACCCTCCCAAAGCCTTAGAATTGTTGGTGAGGTGATCAGGTTGCGTGGAGACGAAGAGAAGTATGCAGAACAACTTTTTCAGGATAGATTTGGTGATGAAGGGAACGACTCAGATGATGCAGACGACCCCAGTGATACTAGCGACTCTGATGATGCGAAAGACTCCAGTTCTGATGCTGAAGCTGATGCCGATGATGAACGGAAGCCCATAACAGGCCAAGGGCAAAGGACACCAACAGGTGCATCCAGTGTTTTCTATTTGATAGTTGATGATGTTTCATTTAAAATTACCATTCAATATGCACCCCTGTGTTTTTGGATGTTGGAAGAACAACGTGAGAGTACTTCAGTTTACTATCTACCGCTTAATATCCGTGCTTGATTTACCTTCAGCCTGTAGATTTTGGAAATTTAGAACGGATTTAGTGTGCTTCCAATTTACAGGTCAAGA
Organism: Azolla pinnata; assembly: GCA_037176905.1. Taxonomy (NCBI): domain Eukaryota; kingdom Viridiplantae; phylum Streptophyta; class Polypodiopsida; order Salviniales; family Salviniaceae; genus Azolla; species Azolla pinnata. Next base: position 30,537 of record JBBBWG010027534.1, on the reverse strand, counting down.
GGACTCGACATCTCAATTTAGTTCTTCAACTTCTCTTGACATTGTTGATCCAACAAGGAGGATCTCCAGCACACAAAACTCTCTGCATTCAAAATTTAGTGAAAAGTCCATGCTTTGGCCATCTGAAGGCGGGATTGGTGACTCAGATGGTGAAATGGTCGTGGAGTTCAGGATGGTGTCAGATGATGGAACTGAAGCAGAGGAAAACAAGGAAGATGAAAGTGACCACAATAATTCTGGGGTTGCTTTTTACAAACTTGATATTCAAAGCATTCATGTCATTTCATTCTTCCGTGCTCAGGTATGTCTGATTCCTCAACTTCAAATGAATTGATTTACTATTTGTTTTCTTTTTACGGATACATGATGAGACATCCATTATGATTTCTAAATCAATGCACAATGTTTCTGTGAGTGTTATATAGAGATTTTTCTTGTAGTGTAGTCATACGTGACATGTAAATTGAACAACTATTAGAGATTTTTCCTGTACTCATATATGGCATGTAAATTGAACAAGTATTATATATGTACAAGCTGACAATTGTCGCATCTCATTTCTTCTTCATGCATGAGAGGCTTGGTGAGGGACATTTCATGATCTAACCAAAATTTCTGTCTGGAACTCCTAGCTAAATAAAAACGACCATGAGACATACATAGTAGTACATCTTAAATCATTTTACAACATTTGTGGTTTACCAGGCCAGTTAAGCATCTACGTATTACAACTGGGATATGAGATGCAGAATTTTACTAGTTCTTTTTACTTGCATCTAAAATTTCTACACAATGAAATCATATTAAACCTCAAACAATTTGTAGGCTTTTTATGTCCCCTTTATATTTCTCAGGCTTGCTTGCTCTGCATTATTTATTGATATACTGCTTTTGATGCAGTCAACAGTAGATAAGGTTGACTTCCAATCGGCAAAGCCAGACATTCTTTCTCGGGCAGGGCATGAAATCATCGAACGTTTGAATGCCCGTGGAAAAGTTCTCGAAGAGGCACTGAAATCCTTATGTCTGCACAGGAAGGGACTTGAAGTTGAGGTAAATTGCATCATCTTACTCTTTTCTTATGTGGGTTTTGGAAATCTAATGTTATATTTATGTATTAGCTTTTAGGGAACACATCATTTACTCTCACATCAATACCTGTTTTGCAAAGTACAGGTCATTTGGTTCTTTATTTGGAACATTTTGGAAATTTTGTATGTAAATTTGTCAATAACTGTTTCAGGAAGCGGCATTGCTTCATCTAGATAGCTTAGGAATGGATCTACGTGTACATTGTGGAAGAGAAGTGAAGACACTGAGAATCTCCTTCAGCCAACGGGTATATCATACTGAATCTCATTTTTAACATTCCCAGTAGAAATGAAATTATTCTTTGTCAAATGCCAGGTGAACAACTATTTGTATTTTGGCTATCAGGCCTGATATGGGATGAGGAATGTCTATGACATTAGACTAATAAAGTTCATATACTGTCTTGGCAGGCAACATCTGAAGAGAATGCAGAGCAGCTTGTAAATGAGTTATTGTTTCCAGAAGTACCTTTAAAAGGTCGAAGAAAGCGAAGGGCATGGCCATAAAGCAAGTAGTATACACATTTGTTTCATCCAAATCAGATCTCCACTGGTGGCATATATTTCATATTTATGAAATTGTGGATGATCTTCTCTCAGGTTGCGAATTGAATCATTTATGCACCTGTGTTTTCGATTCAAACTGCTTGGCCATGCTCAGAAATGCTGCTTCCCTTGTAACAAACACCCTCCAATTTCAAAAGAAATTGTCAGTTTTAACATAATTTTTTGAGATGGAAAAGCAATTGTCGGCCTTGAAAGAGTTTGCAAATTGTTCTTTTGGGGCATGTCAGTAAAGAGAAGCTTATGTACATCCACAAAATGTGAAATGAAATTCTGTTACATCTTTGTGTGCTTCCTACTGAATTTCTCTACTCTCAGCTCTTCATATATATTCAGCATGTAGTCCAGTTCCTTATATTGTGTAATGTGGCGTGATGAGGTATGCTTGGTTGGAGTAAGATCAAAGAGAATCAATCCTTACTATATTTATATCCTGAACTTAATCAAGTTCTAGCTGAAGATGGATGAATGCATTTTAAGGAAATTCCAGCAAAGGACCCCCTTGTCAAAACAAAATCATCCAATGCAGCAAAGGGTTAGCTATGTTGCCTTCAAACATGGATTTACGTTTCACTCAGTTCAACCCTGGAAACGTATATCGCAACACAACAGCAAGCCTCACTACGTGAATTGTTGAGATTTTTAAAAGTCGATTATTTTACAGTCTGATCGGTTACCTTACACACAGGCAATAGTCATTACATACAAATACCTCAGCAACTGTGACATAAAAGATATGTTTCGATGATCAAAATATTGATAATGATAGTGTTTAGTTGGTGTGAATTTTGATACTGTACACAACCGTTACATTACTATATGGTTTTTATAAACAAAAATAGTGGTAATGAAAACTGTAGTTATAGGCTGGTGTGATTTTTTGTAAGCTCATCATTAGACACCATGTTGTCGATCAGCTTCGGTACATTTTCTTAAGATGTGAAGTGTCCCTTCCACCTTGCGTACCCCAAGATGACAAAGAAAAGGGCGGCTGATACCGATACAAATCCAGTGACAATCGGTGCAAAAACACCATTCTCATTATACAATGGACAGGGAATATTTACTGCAAAAGCCCCAGCACATCCTGACACGAGGGAAGCTGTAAATGCTAATACACCCAGAGTGAGATGGAGCTGAATAAGTTCATTCCGCTGATTATCTAGCCGTATGTTCACATAATCTTCAGTATCATCAATATACTCTCGCACCTGGCATTTCAGAAACATCCATTAGGGCAACATGCAAGAAAGGAATGGTTCATGAATAGTTTACTGCGTTGCCTCGGATTGCTATATTTGTTTCACTTAATGACCATGTTTTTAGCAGAAAACGGGGCTTATTATGATTTTTAGACCAAAACTATGAGCTCTGTTCATGCTTGCAATAGTGCAGATATAGAAAATAAGTTGCCAGCAGATAAATCAAAAGAACATACCGCAAGAATCTTCTTTCGAGTACCATCAATCTGCACAAAATATGCCTCAAGTAACATCTCAAGCTCCTCAACATTGTCATCATTTCCAGAGCTAACAAAGCTGGTATTACCGGAGCGGCGAGAACTCAGACGTGAAAGCCTTGGTGAGTTTGGAGGACTTGCCATGGCATTCAACTCTTCTTCCTGAGCAATTAGGTTCTTGCGAGTCAAATAGAGGTGAGCCATGTCTTGATCATCATCGAGAAGGTGCTCCATTTCATCCCTCACCTGTCATTGTTCTAAGAAGACAGAGATTGTGAGAAACAATCGTTCAAGAAGCACCCCCCTAGCTTCTTACTCCCAAACATCACCTACTATTTTGTGATAACACCTTTACCCCACACTCAAAAAGAATATAAGCGGATGAATTTACTGCACAATATTGCCCAACATGAGGACAATAATAAATATCACAATAGCAAATGTCAGAGCGTTCACTGAAATGAAGAAAAACTCAACAGGTAAAGGAACAGAAGTAATGGCCTACCTTCTGCACACGGGCAAGCAGTCGTGTGAGACTGCTCTTCAGACTTCTAACACGTTCCAAGTTGCTAGTACTAACACTCCGTGTTAGCTCATCTAAAATGGGATATGCATTTTGCTCTAGCTCTGTCACTTTTGCATCCAAAAAGCCACACACAACTTCGAGGGCTACTTCCAGAACCCTGAACTCGAAAGGAAGTTCCTCCTCTGTAGACCCAACAAAATCTGACCCCAAAAATGCTTCATCTTCTTTTGTCTGTTTGGATGAGATCAGATCCAGCTTTTCATTTCTCTTCGCATCATGGGTTCTCGAAATCAGGAGTTGCTCCTTCAGTTGGTCAATGAACGGAGTAACTGTGGCATTTCTAGGATCCAAGATCAAAACCTCTTGTGCAGTAACAATAGCTTTGATGAACTCCAGATTCACCACGATTGCCTTCTCCCTTGCTGGAAAAAACACAATCTTCACAATACATAAAGCAAAGAGAAAGAAGGAATATGTAATATATCACAATGAGTCACCAAAAACGTAATAGAAGAGTGTGCAAATGTCAGCAGAAGTTAAAGATGAGCTAAGCATCTAGATTACGCCAGAACATAATAAAGATATGGATGATACTAGGATGAGTTAAACGGAATTTTTCCTCTCCGCTTGATGATCTCCGAGCTAGAGACATCCATGTCAAAAGCAGAACCAGCACAGCGGCCTGATTGCAAAATCTAGCGCATAATCGAATGCCTTATTATTAACAGGAGGACCATACATGCCCCTATTCCTAATGTTTGAAATCCCTTCCAATCAATGATCTTGGAACATGCCAAGAAAAGGATTCACCCTCTAGCAAAGCGTGGATGTGTAAAAATGAAATCTTGCCATTTACAACAGAACTGAACTCGCCTGTCAATCAGACAGCATTGGAAGAATCATTAAACAGACTGCACTTTCCGAATCCTCCACTTTTCTAATGCTAGTGTCCACATGACCTCTAAGTGCACCTCCCAAGAGGTGGTATTGAATCTGCCTTGATGTATTCTTTGTCGGTGAGAAAACTCTCTCTCTTTCTCTGTCGATCACTCGCGATCGCTCCCTCTCTCTCACACCCACACACCCACACACACACACACACATTCTCTTTCTCACAGAGGCACACACAAAAACACACTCTGCAGGCAGAGATGATCAGACATACATACATGTACATATGCTTGTGTTGCAGCGAATTCTCTCCGGATGCAGAACAAAAGGACGGAAGGAGAAGAGAAGAAGGACAGAATGAATTACCAAGGATGCTAGAAGACTGGGAGAAGACGGGGCCCAAGATACGGAGGTCGCGGGCAGGGATGGAGACGAGCTTGGTGAGGGTGCTCCTGTCGAGCTCCAGGAGCTCAGAGGCCCCGTCGGATTGGAGGCGCATCCAGAGGCGGCCCTCGGGTTTCTTCTTCTTCTTCTTCATGAGGAGGTTCATCTGCAGGATCTGCCCAGCAGGAGCAGGATCAGGATCTTGCTGCTGCTGTGCCGGGCCATCCAGTACGGTGTAGGAAGCCCGATCCGCGATGCGATCTCTGAAGAAGACGGGTTTCCCCATTTGGGGGCTCTGTCTCGACGATCCCCTGCTCCTGTGAATGCTTCAGAAGAAGAAGAAGAAGAAGAAGAAGCAGAAAGAAAGAAAGAGAGAAGAAGAAGAAGAAGAAAGAAAGAAGAAGAAGAAGAAGAAGAAGAAGAAGAAGAAAGAAGTAGAAGAAGAAAAGCATGTTTCCACTGCTGTTACTTCTGCTAATTCTGTCATTTCTCTTAATCCAATTCACTAATTGCTTCTCCTACTTCTTCTCACTGCTGTTGACTAATCCGATTGTTCCGTCACCGCATTCGATTAAGCGCGAGTTCGCCGTGCCCGGATCTGATTAATTCGGCGGCGTTAATCGATTAATCGAGCGCTGCTTTTTCCGAAACTGGACATTGAATTTGCAGCTTCCGATTTTCGGCGGGCGTCAGAAATGCAGCTTGTAAGTTTTGTCCTGCGTTTCTCCGATGGTATTTAGCAGAAGACTGGAAATGCAACCTATTCATGGACAAAACACATCTGCGCATCGACGCCGGAACTCTGCAAAGCTTGTCGTCATAAATGCGGGCTAGCGCCGGGGTGCCAACCCCCGAGAAGCGGAGCTCGTCGACGTTCAATGAAGACTTACGAGGGGGTGGAGCTGGAGCCCCGCATTAACTACGACTAACCAACATACGGAGCGAGCGTTCTCGCACGCAGAGGTCAGAATGTTTGACGACGGCGGGTTTTACAATCGGTCCATTCGGACACGGTCCTTGGGCTACATACTCCTCCTCTGTGGGTTTATGTGCACCCAAAAGTGGAGAAGTGGAGCAGCTTTTGGTAGTGGAGGAGGAGGAGGATTGATGGCTAAGAGAAATGCGCGGATTTTCGGGTCTCTGCGGATCCCGCGTCTCAGCGAGCGAGCGAGCAGAGAGGGAGTAGATACGGAGAAGCTATTGCACTCGCGACGCTTATGCCACGAAGCCAACATTGAATTCCGATTTCAAGCCAGATCTATATATATATATATATAGAGAGAGAGAGAGAGAGAGAGAGAGATGGTCCAAAAGCTACCAGCTTCTCGCACCTGCGCTTGCGAAGTGCTCTTTACCAGAAGCAGCAACAACAACAACAACAGTAGCAGTAGCAGTAGCAGTAGCAGTAGCAGCAGCAATAGCAGTAGCAGTAGCAGTAGCAATACCAGAAGCAGAACTCCAGACTCGGAAAGACGAGCAATGGAATGATCTCAGCGGCAGAACTCCCGACGACTCTGGCCACCACCACCGCCGGACGAAGACGACGAAGATGACGAGGGGGAGGCGGCGCGTTCACATTGCGAGCCTGCGGGACAAGCACGTGTTCATCACGGGCGCGTCGAGCGGCATCGGGCTCGCGCTCGCGAAGCTCTGCCTCGCGCGGGGCGCGTACGTGAGCCTCGTGTCGAGGACGCGCGCGAAGCTCGCGAGCGCCTGCGAGCTGCTCACCGCGGCGCTGGGCCACCCGCGAGACCACGTCCGGTTCGAGGTAAGAACCAGAAGAAGCTGCAGAAGAAAGAAGATCAGTGTCCTTGGGGGGGGGGGGTTGGTTTCACACTTGATGGAGCGGTTTCATCGGGGACAGACCCATGGGGCCAATGTTGTTGTTGTTGTTGTTGGTTTTTCGAGATCAGGCGGCCGATGTGGGCGATGCGGCCGCGGTGTCGCGAGCCGTCCGCAACAGCCTCGCTTGGCGCCCGATCGACGTGCTCGTCTGCAACGCGGGGCTCGCTTGCCAGGGCCAGCTGGACGAGGTCGACGCCCCGCGCCTCGAGTACGTCGCGAGGACCAACCTCCTCGGCTGCGTCTTCCCGCTCCACGCCGCGCTTCCGCACCTCAAGTCGAGGAGCCTCCACACTCCTTGCTCCGTCGTCATCATGGGCTCCTCCGCAAGCCTGGTAAACAAGAAATGAAACCAAGACTCCTCTCATCCCCTGAACCGCTAGAATTCGGGTTTAGGGTTTTTTAGGGTTTAGGGTTTTTTAGGGTTTAGGGTTTAGGGTTTAGGGTTTCAGTTACTCGGGCGAAATCCCTGATGGTTTTTCCGGGGCGATTCTCGCTCCGCGTCCCCCCCCCCCAGGCGTTTGTGCCCGAGGCCAACATGTACACGGCGACCAAGCACGGCCTGAAAGGGCTGTCGGAGTACCTGCGGATCGAGCTCATGCCGTACAACATCCCGGTGACGTTCGCGTGCCCGCCGTTCGTCGAGACGCCGATGCTGGACGAAGGTGACTGAGAGAGCCCAAAAACCCCAGGAATCCCAATCTACCATAAAACATATACATAACATACAAAACCCCAGTCGAATCAATCCCCAAGTCCTGTGTGTCTCGCGACGACGATGCTGTCTGACTGACTGACGATCGATCAAAGCCTGGTGTCTGGCGATCGATTCCGATTTCCGATTTCCGATTTCCGATTTCCGATTTCCGATTTCCGATTTCCGATTTCCGATTTCCGATTTCCGATTCCCGATTCCCGATTCCCGATTCCCGATTCCCGATTCTGGCAGTGGATCGCGAGGGCCGCAGTGCGAGGCTCATCCGCAAGCTCTGCTTCTACGATCGATCGCGGGCGCAGGCGTCGGAGGAGGTCGCGGAGCGCGTCCTCGCCGCCGCCCAGCGCGGCGACTTCCTCGCCACCACCGACGCCGCGTCGTTCGTGCTCGGCGTCCTCGGCCGCGGCAACATCCCCGCCGACTCGCTCCCCAGAGCCCTCCTCGAGCTCCTCTGCATGGTCCCTCTCCGCATCGTCTCCTTCTTCTGGTTCTCCTACGCCACTCGCATCCTCCAGAGACCCGCCACCGCATCTTCTTCTTCCTCCTCCTCCTCCTCCTCCTCCTGACAAATCCCGCTTTTTTTTTTCGGTTTTCGTTATTAAGCCGGTGCCTCGATTCCGATCCCTTCCCGATTCCGATTAAGTCGATCCCTTCCCGATTCGCACGTTCCCGAATCGTCGCGGATACGACTCCCGACGAAATCGATCGCCTCTCGATCCTAATCGTATGCGCTCGTCTAGTTAACGATTCGCTCCCTTCTCTCCGCTTCTCCTGATGCAGGCAAACACCCATCCTATTGCCCCATTTCGCCGCATCCATATCAAACAAGGTTTAGGGTTTAGGGTTTAGGGTTTAGGGTTTAGGGTTTAGGGTTTAGGGTTTATCAAACAGGTTTAGGGTCTAGGGTTTAGGGTTTGATTCTATTTCTTCTTTGTGAATTGGCACTCTGACAGTCGAGTTTTTTTTAGCTGAAACGATCGGCTCGATCTAATCTACTCACCGTTCGGTGACGATTCCAACATGATTCCACTGACATGCACATCCTCCCAGTGCATCCTCCTCCTGACATGCCCAATCTGTTTCCCCCACCCTTTTTTCTTCTTTTTTTAGCTGATTTAAACAAAGAAAATTTTGGGGTCAGTACCTTGATTCCCACCACTTTCTTGCTCTTTTCTGAATAGGCATTCCATCGATCAAATAACCGAAATGATCGGGCTCGATCTAATATACTCACCGCGACGATTCCAACGGTTCAATGCTGTCCACCCCATCTCCGAACACATGCCGCCGTAGATAACCTGAAATCACAACAGCGCCTTTTCAAACTTTGTAACGACAAAATATGTAGAGGTGTTTGTCAAGATCGACGATCATGTGACCAGAACACATGCTGGCGGAAAATTTTAGTGAATATAACACACACACACACACACTTACTTGTAACGCTTTACAGTTGTTGACTTTAACAGTCCATTATCAGCATAATATGCTCGCTTTGCGATACTGATTCTAAATCATGGGTTTGATGTGCATAGGCAGTTTATGCTGGTAATGAATGCACTTAGGATTTCATTAGAATGTGAAGACAATCTCTGTAGATATTCTAGCCAAAACATGTATTCACACTATAGTTTGTGTGTGTACGTGTAAAAGGGGCACATAAGTTAAGTGGCACCCAAAGGCCTTCTCTTCATACAACAATCCCTTCTTTAGCTGAACCCTCCAAAGTAGCAATTTGTACCCATTTTTCAAGTACCTGATGTGGATTCACTTTTCTTCCTCTTCATTTTGGATTGACCCAAATGCGCTTGTATTAGAAATAATTCAGTCGAGATGCGAATTTCATCACTACTTGTTACAAGGTTTTAGAATGCTGAAATGCGGGTAACAGCTCGAGACAGTTGGAAAAAGGAATGCACAAATACAGGCTAGATTTTGACAAACAAAACCCCGGTGAGACCTACTCCGCCACTATCAATGGCGAGTTACAGGCCCACAACAAGGTCTTTACCCGAGAAAAGCAGAAAAAGTATACATTGAAACAACAGTAATGTGTCTTCTCTGGCCATCTCCAATCACAGAATGTATCTTCTTTGGCCATCTCCGATCACATCAGCATCAAAATCAGAAATGCCCTTTGAACCGCCTCAGATCGGATCAACATCTGAATCGCAAAATGCTGCCTCCAATCACAGCAGCGTCGAAATCGCGAACGTCCTGCGAAAGCCACGATCGTATGCATACAATGGCATTCAACATCAGCCACCGCGTCGATGCTCATTCAAAAGCTGAAATGTGGGCCCAATTTTCGCATCCTTTCGGAACCTCGAAGGAACTATCCGACTGTGCCCCCTTCCTATATATATCATTAAACATTCGTCGAGACGGGCCGTGTTTCCGATGCCCGATCGCATGCTTTCGACGCCGAGAAAACCCGGGAGTCGACGCGAGGCTGCATTCAGTGGCACATCAAGATCAAGGGAGCAAACACTTACGACGAGGAGATGTTGGTGCGTTAAAAGGAGCTTGGACGAGGCGCAGTTCAGCTGCAATGGCAAGCAAGCCGAGCAATAAAAGAGAGACAGAGGAAGAGAACGATATGCAAATCGTGCTAGCTACAGAAGCATCGCATCTCCTCTGCAGTTCCAAAGGAGGTTATCGTTTCGGCGATTACAGAAAGACGATATACGGGAAACATCGAAAAGAAAGAAGGTTTCTAGAAGGTTCTAGAAGGTTCTGCTGGTGCGTTGCTGCTACTTGTTTGTGGAATGGCGTCGCGAGGAACGAAGCTTCTAGAAGGTTCCAGCAGCGGGCAGGCTGCTGTTTCTAGAATGTTCCAGAAGGGAATGTTCTTTCTGCTTCTAGAATGTTCCGGAAGGGAATCGAAGCTTCTAGAAGGTTCTAGAAGTGCTGATTCTAGAATGTTCCGGAAGGGAATCGAAGCTTCTAGAAGGTTCTAGAAGTACTGCTTCTGGAATGTTCCAGAACCCTCTTGGCGTAGGAGAACCAGACCATGCTCACGATCCTGAGCGGCAGCATCAGCAGCAGCTCCGCCATCGCCCTGCTCATCGTCTCCGCCGGCACGCTCCCCCTCCCCAGCACCCCCAGCATGAAGGACACCGCGTTCGTCGTCGCCAGGTACTCCCCCCTCATCGTTGCCTCCATCACCCGCGCCGCTACCTCCTCCGCCGTCTGCGCCCTCGACCTGTTGTAGAAGCACAGCTTCGAGATCAACGGCGAGCTCTTGGCGCCTTTGTCCACTGTGGAGAGCCAGCAGCATCACAAGAAGAAGCAGGTGTCGGTGTTGTTGTTGTTGTTGTTGTTGTTGATAATGGGAGAAGATCAGCTCAAACCCCGCATGGAAAACAAAAGGACCAGAGCCAAAAAGAGGAAACGGAAATGAACGGACAGAAAGGATAAAGGCGTCCCCTTGCAAGGAGCCACACGAGATAGATACTTGCGCATGTATGCATATGTGTGGATGAATGCATGCTGAAGATTGCAGCTTTTGCTTCTTGGATGTATGGATGCATGGATGCTTGTGCAACCAACCGTGTTCAAGGAAAGCTCGGGACTCTCCCTTTGTGGTTCAAAAACCATACGTGTGTGGATGAATGCATGCTGAAGATCGAAGCTTTGGTTCTTCAATGTATGGATGCTTGTGCAACCGTGTTCAAGGAAAGCTTGGGACTCTCCCTTTTGGTTCAAAACCCATATGTGTGTGGATGAATGCATGCTGAAGATTGAAGCTTTAGTTCTTCAATGTATGGATGTATGGATGCTTGTGCAACCGTGGCAAGCTCAAGGAAAGCTCAGAACTCTCCCTTCGTGGTTCAAAACCATATTTTTGTGGATGAATGCAAGCTGAAGATCGAAGCTTTGGTTCTTGGATGTATGGATGCTTGTGCAACCGTGGCAACTCGAGGAAAGGTCGGGACTCTCCCTTTGTGGTTCAAAACCAAACCATATCGTTGAGCTCCCCCCCCTTGGCTTGTGTTATATCTATCACTGGACTAATTGTACCTTCATCCAACATCGCCGTCTCTGTATACGGAGGGCAAGCAAATGTCACCGGGATGTTGCTAAGCATCAGCTCGATCCTCATGTAATCTGCTAGCCCTTTCAGTGCGTGCTTTGTCGCAGTGTACACGTTAGCATCAGCCAAGAATGCCTAGAAATCAGTAAGAGAATGAGATCGGCGTCAAAAGAAAGCTTAAAATCAATCAATCAGAGAAATGATGGGCTAAGAGAATGACCAGAATCATTCAGAGAGGAAAAGATGGGTCAAGAGAGTGCCTATGATACATAGATATATATATGTGTGATAGCATCTCAGACTCGATTCGGTGATGTGATCTAGTAGCCAAACTGCTGCTTCTTTGCAAGAACCAGATCATTGTCAATCCAGGAATCAATTGTTTCAGCAAGGTCACTGATAAGTTCGTGATGATGTGATCATCAGGAAAAATCGAACGAAAGAAGGCCTAATATATGTATACATAGCAAAATATCTCAGCTAGCGTTCGGGACATCTTATTATCATCGTTGTCAATGTGAATGATAGCGAATTGATGTTTTACCAAGCTTGCCGATGAGCCCATGATGATAACAGAGCAGGGAGTTTGGAAGCTTCTGGACTTCATGTGGGGAAGGGCAGCGTGTAATGCGAACACACAGCCTAAGAAGTTGGTTTTAGTGAGATACTCCAATTGGGTAACCTCGACTTCTTCGAGACGGCCTTTACATCCAACTCCTGCATTGCAGACCAGTATGTCGATGGGTCTCCACTTCAAGCTCCCCTCGACAGCAGATTTGACTGTAGCTGCATCGCTTACATCGACTGCCTATATGTTTTGCACAAATCACATAACTAAAAGAAAAGGTACTGAAAAACATAGGAATCTGTTTAGGATTTAGTATTCAGGGTTCAGAGTTGTAGTTAGGGTTTACAATTCATACCTCAAATCGTATTCTATTTGCTGGATAGCCCATGGTGTCGGTGAGGAGCTGATAGGCTTTGACGAGTTTTGAGTGCGTCTTGGAGATGAGAGTGACATAGGCCCCTTTCGAGAGGCAGAGCTTCGCCAATTCGAAGCCGATGCCACTCGATCCGCCTGTGACGAATACATGCTTGTCCTGGAGGCTGGCTATGTGCGCAGGCTTCTTTCCAAGGAACATCACAAAGAGCAGAGCGAGTAGAATGAGGCCTGAAAATACAGTAACTGCGGTTGCAAAGAAGCTCTCCATCGCTGCTCTTTTCTCACGCAGATGGTTTGAGGTTGTATGTGGAAAGAAGAGCGTGGAATTGCTTAAGGACTATGATCTTAAGATGTTGTTTTCAGGGTTGATGATTGCGGACCTTTAATATCCCCCTTACCTTCCCTTTGGGTTGTTTTGAAAGCAGATGGTTTCAATGCCAGTATGTTGACACCTTTTCCTAGGGTAGGAAAATGAATAATGGGCATTGATGAGAATAGCCATGCCGATTCCCCCCTTTGATGGGGCAGGGGAGGGACACACGGAACATAATGGCTCATTATTTTTACCATTCAAGGGCAATTCCCGTACCCATGGAGTGGGCTTGCTTGTGTAACAACACGCCTAAGGTTTGTATGGTAAACAGACATGCACATGTGCATATGCTTATGCTCATTCATGCAAGTGCATCTATGTGCAGGATGGATGGAAACAGGGGCGCCATGGCACAGATATCAATGCATGCAATCGCTCAGGCTCATAAGATTCCAGCATGCTCTCATCCTGAGCCACGCTTGTGTAGAGACAAGTATGTTATGTATGTATATGTGTGTGTGTGTGTAAGGATGGATGGAAACAGGGCATGGCACATGTTTCCATACATGAATCATCAGGTTCCGGTTCCCAATGGAAATGGATAGTGATCTAGAATCGTCCGACGGATGCATGGTGATACATTTGATCACAGTCAATGTGATTGTGTCCCCTTCTCGATAGTGAGTAAGCTCATCCTTGAGCTTCAGTTTGCAGTCTGCAGATTGAGCAATGGGATAAGGCCTGATTGTGATCTATGCATCTATGTATGGATTGTGGATTGATGAAAGAGCTAGGCATGCTGGTGCCATCCATCGACAGATTGAAGGCAGGGTTTGCACAAACAGGAAAGCCAATGTATATTAGATGAGGAATAAAAAGGGTTGATAATTTTCAGATGATCGGACATGGGTTCCTCTGGTTATATCGACCACTCTATCATCTCTGCATATCATTACTATTAACTGCACCTATGGCCATCACCAACCAGATGAATGCAAACCCTTGGTAAAGAGCGGCACAGAAGCTGAGTTGAAGGTGCATCATTGCTCTTTCATCCGTCAATCGATCGATCGATCGA
>JBBBWG010027523.1:38224-51902 GCA_037176905.1 Azolla pinnata | reverse complement strand
CAGACAAGTTAGGGCTGTTCCGCTCTACATACGGCTTCCGCCTCATTTCACTTCTTCTTCTTCTTCTTCTTCTTCTTCTTCTTCTTTCGTGTTCTTCTACTTTCAAGAGATAGATAGATAGATAGATAGACAAACAGAGAGGCGAAGACATTGATAGAGAGTATTACTAAACAATACACTACCTGCAGGCCACTGGCAGCTCGTTTGTCCGCCTTCCCTCGGACGTATGGACATTCACCAGGAGGAACCACATGGCCGAAACGCACTCCAACGCAAACCTCGACCATGCCTTCTCCATCCAGCACAGGAAGGGGCACAAAAAACACACAGACCTGAGGTGTGAAACAGAACAAGAAAAGAGAGAGAGATATATCGGAACCCAACCAGGCCCCGGTTTGTCACTCTTCTGAGAAGAAGAGCGAAGACGAGCTTTTGAAAATCAGGCTTGTCCAGGGACCGATCCGAAGCTTGCACCTTATAAAGAATCCAAAAAATCCCATGCACTGACTCTCTGGAGGCATCTGGAATGAGCGTCTGTGTCGGCAACTGTCGCTTCTGTCTGTCTGTCTGTCTGTCACCTTCCCTTGTAACTGTCTTTTAACATTTATTGGTTTGGTGCCCCTTGCATCTGTCTCCCCCCTCCAACTTAACAACACCAAGAAAAGAGGCCTCGTTCTTCTTCTTTTGCTTGCTCTCTTCCCTTTTCTTTTCTTTTTGTTCTTAGATTCACTTCTCTGATCGAAGGATCGGATCGACATGTCCCAGCTATGGAAAAGACCCTGAGATTCTGACCAAGTCCACTGGAAAAACCTCTCCAACAAAACACACCCATTTTGTGGCTTTGTCCACCATCTCCGACTAACAAGACATGTCTGTTTAAGCCGATCGATGCATGGCCAACATCATCCCTTGGTCATTTTGGCCTAAGCAGACGTTAATATATCTCTCTTTCTTTCTTTCTGAGCTTTAGTTAAACCTTGTACATTGCACACGTACAAGGTTGCATCTCCATGACATTCAACTCCCTCTCCTAGAAAGAAGGTATACAGATGATCCACAATGCCACATTCCACGTTGAAAGCCACCGTTTGTTTCGCTCCGATTGTTCGTCTGTCCCCATCTATCTGCCTGATGTGGGCCATTCGAAGGATGGCTCGATCGTTTCACCTTCGTTTGTCGAGGAACAGACTCTCTCACCTGAAACTTCGACGGAAAAAATAAGCAAAGAACGAAAGAAAGAAATACGTTATATAACGTTTCTTGCAAAAAGGAATTTGCACGAGGCACCTGCCCTTTCGAATGAAGTCGACACTCGGCCCCCCAGCTTCACTGTTGGGTAAGGAGCTTTTACCATCTGTCTGTCTATGCCACTTTACGCCCACGAGAAATCGACACTTCCTTGATGGTTGGGTCGTTACTCTTGGAAGCAGATAGTTCTATCTTCTTCTTCGTCGTCGTCGTTCGGTAGATGGCCAGCATTTCGTGGAGCTTCTCTTCGATCAAGCAAGTAGCTCTGCAACTTAAGGCAAGCTAATGTATAACGAAACGCAAGCAAAGTAGATAAACCAACCATCTACCAACATGTCTACCACACTCACATCTACTGATATCTTTAAGCATGGTATACATAGTAACATACCTACACATATATATGTATACAAGCATAAGACTCGAATTAATTCGAGTTACCTGGGTTAAGACCTTACATTTTTACGATCATTCGTTCGATCATTTCCACCTAGCTAGAATCATGTGATTCCTGTGTTCCTATTGCACATCCAACATGAAGCTAAACCTGAATTAACGCGTTAATGCACTTTGGTTCAAGGACACAATCAGACACTTACTTACATGGATGGGAGTGGCGTAAATGCACCTTGATTCCGCATCCTTTCTCGAGTACATAATTATACCCGCTCCTCGTCTTCTTCCGAGCATTACTGCAATTGCACATGCAGCAGATGTGATATACAGCTGTACAAAGATCACCAGCCAGTTTTTTACAAAGATCACCATGGTAAACAGCCAGGTTTACCCAGATTTGCCGCGGCAAATAGCTCCTTTGATTTGTGTACCATCTGTTCATTTGTATATGCCCTGATCTGAACGAAGAAAACAAAGCCATGATGTTGTGTGCTGTGCTAATAATAGCTATTCCAGTAATGACAGATAGAACAGTCCTTTCAAGACCAGGAAGTTTTACCTTTCCATGATTTTGTGGATGTGTTGTGTCATCTGCTGCTCCTGCATTGCAAACCTGCACAATTGAATCAACTTAGCTGTGAGACAAAACATTTCAATCTTACTCCCATACCAGAAGTAGCTTCAAACACCATATCAGGAGATTTACAACAGTCACCTTCATGGGGTTTACTTGTACCATAATTGTAGAAGTTGCTGCAATTTGACATCAAGGAACCATATGCTGTGTAACAGTCCACCAGCACAGGCTGGACTGAGTGTAAGCTCTGCAAATTCATAATCCAAACTCCAGCAAACCACATCCGATTGACAATACGCTTGAACCACTCTCATGCAACACCATCAGTTCATAAACGGCAGATGTTTGTAGATATCTAAAAGAAAGGGGTACAAAATCATCTAAATGAGTACATACACACCATCAGAAGATGCAAATAGCTAAAAATCACTGTTGCATCCCGAATATTCAGTTGCCACTAATATGAAGCAACCAATAGTCAAACGATCTAATGAAATGAACCGAGTAGCAGAGCCTCGTACAAGGAATAACTTACAAGCAACAATACATATATTAATCTGAACTTCAGCTACAATATACAACTACAATCCGTCTTCAACAATATGAAAGTTGCTAATACACAACAAAGGATTTAATGTCAGCATTGCCAACAATGCATCAGCAAGCTCTTTATGAAGATGTATTTTAGCAGAGCGACCTCCAATTTGCTCGGCAGAATGGAGCAAAAGAGCGCACATTATGGGAACCATGTTGCCAGAGTTTGCAGAAGCATTCTACAACGTGAAAACTACTTTGAGCCGTATAAATGAAACCGCCACGGCAAGTACAAGTGCTATAATCTTCCAATTAGGTACAATAATCATACGCCATTCTCATGCCACCATTCCTCACCTTCTTATCCATCTTGATATTGCATTTTTACACCTCATTAAGGACCATTCCTCAAACCCACCGTTAAAAGAGATGGAAGCTTCCATATTTTGATAACCTTGGGTTCAACCAATACGCACTGTGTCATCCAAACTGAATTTGGTTGATATATTGCTGCTAGAAGCAATGATGAATGCCAGCAAACCAATTTTGCATTACAAACTGAAATTGGTTTTCACCTTCAGCATGTGAGAGCTTTAGGCACATCAGAACACCCATAAACAAGTATTGCAACCAAATCATGAATCAGCTTCTGGAAGTTGATCTTAGAAGCACTATAGACCCCAACATGGCTCAGACGCCTCATGTTTACTACTTAATGCCTAAGATGCACAGCTTCTGAATCTTCCTCATCAGGAATGGACTATACACCCCGACGTGGCACATATAGCTCGCGTTTACTACGCTTCTGCTTTATGCCTGTATTTCCTTGAAGCACAGTTTCCAAACCTTCTTCATTAGGAAAAGAAACAGCATCATGATACGACATTTCTGGCACACCCTGGAATCCGGAATCAAGGCTTCTGAGTACAGTACTTGGTGTGTTGTTGATTCTGTAAACTTCTGGAGATGGTTTGTTTGCCATTCGATTTTCTAAATTTTTCGGAGGTGGCCCCAAAATGGATCCCTTATCATTCTGTGGACCTAACCTTTCCCAGACACTCTTCCTTGTATGGCCAGAAGAATCCTGAGGAACTGGAGATGGTGATGGTCTATTCTGTTGGAAAATATCATCTTGAACACTTGCCCCTTTATTCCCAGATGCCTCCCTACAAAACCTTTCTCTCAGATGGTCCTCTTTCTCTCCATCTTTTACCTTTGGTAAGTCATAGCTATCAGGTAAATCATCAACAATGTCTCCCCATTTTTCTAGCATTGGCGAGGAGTAAAACAGGTTATCCTTTGATGGTAGAGGACTTGGTTGAGGCTCCAATCTTGGAGCTTCTATTTCAAACTGCTGAGAAGGAGATCCATGTGGCACTTCAAAGTCCTTAGCTCTTGAGCGAGACTCCCTAATCCTATTGTTTGATTCCCTCTTCTTCTTCCCTCCAGAACCACTACCAGCTAGCTTTTGTTTTCCTCTAGAATCGGTCTTAGTATTCGACTGAAGAGAACGCAGAGCAGATTGCACATCCATAGAGAGGTGGAGAGCATCCATGGATTGTAATGTATTGTTGTACAACTGCTCAAACGATTGTCCTTTTTTAACAGAACCAGAATTTGGGGAGCCTGACATGTTAAACCCTCGTAAGAGAGAATTGGGCATCTTAGTATCACTGTGGTAAGCTTCTGAAATGCTTGCATCGTCACCACTATGACTAGCATTCTTAGGGGAATGCAAGGATTTAGAGTATAACTTATTTGAAGCCAAGCTAGATTGTTGTACATTATCTATTTGGGCACCCTTTCCTTCTCTACCAATGTCAGACAGTACAACATTTGAGGAATTCCCTGGCCAACTAATTTTATCTGATTCTTTTGGAAGCCTCACAACTTGCCTCTTATTAATAGATGATGAACTAATTGTCCCTAGATCCTGGTTAATATGAATACTTGGATTCTGGTTAATATGAGGTCCAATGCCTGTGTTTTCACTTGATTTGAAACTTAAACTGCCACTAGATACTCTCTCACTTTGCTTGCAATCTGTGGCTGAATCTAGTACATCTGATGATTCAGAAAATTCGATGTGCCTCATTTTCTTCTGTGTATCAAATGTAACCTTAATACTCATACCAGGCATTGATGCTTCTCCTTCAGACTCCACAGAATGTTCGTACCGTTCTCCGGAACTGTTCTTAACTACTTTCAGGCCGCCTCCAGCTGTGCCTAGATTAAGTGACTCAAGCTGGGGGAGAGGTGCATCCAAAGCCAAACCTGTTGATCCATCAGAAGAACTGCGTACATAAGTTGCAGTTTCATTATAAGAGAAGTCTGCGACCTCAGCATTGTGTTGACCTTGTGAACCCTTTGCAGACTCACGAGCAACAGGAGGACGATAGATTGATATTGAACGGTGCTTGCCTCTGCCTAGTCTTCCAGACCCTTTATTTCTCAGTGTGTCATCAACCTGGATGCTCGTTTTTGTAGCTATTTCACGGCATTCATCAGATTGTGAAGACCCACTTTTAGTTTGAAGGAAAGAAGCCCTTTTTATTTCCACACTATGCTTCTGTTTTGACCTGGTTTCATTGCTTTGGCTGTTCAGTGTTTTCTGTACAAATTGTGTGTCAATTCTTGAATGCCTTTTTCTTGCTAAGTTGGTTGCATGTTCCTACATAGGAAATGAACACCATCCATGTCATTTAAGGAAAGGAAGAGATAAATATGCATTATATACACACTGACAACTAAGTAATAGTTAATTCATTATCATGCAGCAAAAGCAGATACATTCCTTAATATAAAAGCATGTTCTATACTTCATGAAACTGAGAAAACCAAATTATACGAATGGGATTTTTGAATGGTTTTCTCTAAATCACAGTCCAAGACTAGTGTGTTGGATTAAGTATTGGGTGCTCACGAGTTCATTCACTCCCTTGTAATCGAGTTTCCACAACATCTATTTCAGGGAATGTTATTGCAGATCAAGATATACATGTTTATATATTTGAACCTAGATTATTCATAGATCACAGAATAGATGCTATGAAATCTCAATCATCATTATTTAAAGCCAGATTCATGAAGATAAATTCTCCTTCTCAACTTAAAGACATGACTCCGTTATTCAAGAACCAAAACCCATCTTGCATTTACAGTCATCGGCAGGGTTCGTGGAATAACACCATTTTCGAATAAAGTTCTGCATCAGTTGTCATCAACTAATATGAATGAAAGAGGTATACAAATTCCATGCATACACATTTACAGAAAGCATTGTTTGAAAAGGAAGTCTTACTTTATTCTCTAGAATTTTACTGTCCACCTGAGATAAATTTGCCGACTGTTGAGCTTGCATTTGCCTTTCAACTTGCTCCTTATCATATTGTTCTCTATCATGTTGAATCTTGACCTGATATTATGAAGATTTGTAAGTAGTAATAATAGAAAAAAAAACATAAATAAATAACAAAAGGCTAACAGAAAACTACTTTTGTTCAAATGTTTACACAAGTAATGTTGGCTAAGAACAAATGGAAAAATGTCCATTGATGTTCTTTGGAGATGAGATAATTACGAAATAACCTTAGAACCTACGGAGGAGATGTTCACTGGAGATGAGATCCTGATAATTACAAAGTGACCTTGAAACCTATGTGCAATAAAAATTAGCAGATTAATATGATTTTAAAAATGCATGCAAGGGAGAAAGAGAGATTAAAAACTCATCAGGCTGTAACCTGCAAACTTCATGTGGGTGTGTCATATGTTACTGTGAAATTATTTACAGTACTTCTGAAAAACATATAGGAGCTGTAAATGATAGAAGGAAATGGTTCACCAGAAGCACAAGCTGAAAGAGAACTAGGAGAAGTAAGAGCTCAAGAAGCAGAAGGAGAAGCGACAATGTGTAAGGCTTAGAAATAAAAGAGCTGGCTTTCACTTAAATATCGGACATGTCTTCTTCACTTAAATTTAGAGAATGTAGGCAAGATGTCTCTTCACTTAAATATTGCACAAATACATGCATCAGTTTCAACATTTATTACTTGGCAGAAGCCCATTGTAAAAAGTATTTTCAGGCTTCTTGTTAGCTTCGTGCCCCAGGGTTTTTACTGACCCGAAAAAGTCTTATTTCTGTCCATATCATTATCTCCTTTGCCTCCGTCTTATCAGCTACTTGTCATTTTGTGATGGTTTATTGTTGAAGCAAACATATTGCCAAAAGTTTATCTATATTCACCTACAGCGAAGCCATTGCACCTTATGGCCACGAATGGCATAGGTTGAGACAAAAAGTAGTGAAGGAACATGGTGGTGTGGGCCAGTCTTTGGCTTTATATATGTGCTCAGTTTCAATACATTGAATTCAACCACTGATCATTTAAATACAATAATTCTCAATACGCTAGGGAATTCACACTGAATGTCTAATCAATTACTGGAAAGTAAAAGCTTAACTTGATTGTATTAACGCTGATCACAACTCTCAAGGCCATTTTTCTGTAGACAGGCGGTATTCCTTAACATTAATCTACATAATAGAAAGACTGTTTAAACCATTGAATAAGTTACATGTGCGCTGCAATACTACACTGGATAGAAAGCATTTTAAGACTCCTTTAAACAATAAAAATTATTATGTATATTTTACAGTGAAAAAATGTCTATCATGAAAATTCAAACAAAAAAAGGTGATTATTTACACAGTAGATACAAACTTAAATGTAACTAACATTATTGGAGTCACCAAAAATTTTCAAAACTTTCCTATTAGTCATATTCGTCATCCTAGGAATAATCAGACAAAACACATGACTACCGTTGTTGTCCATTATGTTCACAGAAAACATGAAAATTTCCAAGGATGGGAAAAAACGAATTGAAGAAAGAACGAAGTACAGAGAAAAAAGAGAGGAAGAATTCTAAGCTTTCAAGTAAGAATGCAAGATTCAAAACAAGAAAAAAAGAGGAAGACACCAGAAAAATGTGGGAAGAAAGTGGTTTACACAATAAAAATCACCTCTTTGCTTCTGTTAAATGGATTCTTAAACAGAGGAAGCTACGACTTTCAAAATATTCAGGCCATTCTTAAATGTCCAAAAATATATTGACAATTGCTTCTGATTATATTTATGCAAAATACAATCATACTTCCGAGCCTATGCATTTGCACTATAATTGGCACTTAGATTATAAAAAATAGCCTTTGGAAGGAGATGTGCAGGGCATGTACAGCAGAAAATGATAACCGCTCAATTCTCCTAGGATCAAAATCGTTGAGAAAGCATGGAAAGAAAACATCTACCTACTAGGGTACATATGCAAATATTTATAAATCTATGGTGGATTTACATGGCATATATATAAATACTGACTCCAGTATCTAAATCAGCCTAACATTCCCTTCTTATTTCACTAGCTTGGCCATGCAAAGAGGAGAAATAGTTGGAACACCTCTGAACTTCAGTGACTTGTCTAATTTTCCACAAGGTTACTTTTCCTTAAACCGCAATCAGTTCAATTTTCCTATTTATAACTTCCGGTGCGAGTAAGATGATAATGACAGGACAGATCACATCTAACATGCATCATCAAGATATATACAACCTACAATAGTTGATCAATTATATTCAATAGCCACATACTTAATTTATGATGGAATTAGGTGTGACGATTGATCATTTCTATCTTTATCATAGAAGATGCATGAATGTTTGAAAATTCTTTTCACACATTCTTTACATCATGATCCACGATCAAAATAAAGAATGAAAAAAGAAAAAACCACCTAGAAGAGTCTAATTGAAGACAAACTGGAGCTCATGATTGCTAAAAGTAATGAATGAGCTAAGAAAACATCAGTTAGAAGAGTTTAATATTTGAAAGAAAAAAAGAAACTCACAATTTCTCGTACGAATTGATGGTGTATATTGATTGTCTTGCGCTGCTGAGAGTGTTGGACACAGATGGCAGGACTAGTGGCAGAATCTTCACCATCACTACTGTTTGTATCTTCTGCGTTTATCCGCTGAATGCTCCCCTTAACTTTATGCCCACTTCCAGCTGTGCTATCCAGACTGCTTCCACCATCTCTGTCACTATCATTCCCCTGTTGTAAGACACTGCTTGAAGCCTCAGTGAATGCCGGAAACAATGTGTTATCAACTTCAATCTTCACCTTGTTCCCTTGTATTCTCTTTCCTTTTCTATCCTTCAACACTTCATCATCGATTGGGCTATTAAACTGAGTGGGTAATGTGGAAGAAGGTGACATGTAAACCACAGCTCTCTCTTCTGTAAATGTCTCTTCAATCTTGATGCCAGTAGTACATAACTCATCGACAACCGCAACCGATTCTAGAGAAGCACTCCCCACATGGAGTGCACCACTCTCTACCTCTGATCCGATCATTTCTTGCTTTATCTCATGAGAATCAATTTTCCCCGAAGGACATTTTTCTATCTCATTACCATTAGCTTCACCTGAAATAAAAACGCTCTGAGACTGTTCCTGTTTCTTCTCATTACACTCTGAATTCGGCCCACTCAAAGTCGGATACTTGTCATCAATGTATAGACTCATGCAAGCTTCTTGGCCATCTTTTCCGGTAGTCATAGATCCAAAACCCCTATTTGTATTACTTTCATCATCAACATTCACCACGATAGAAGTTTTTAGAATGATTAAGTCATTTACTACAGGCATTCTGGTTTCTTCTTCTTTGTCTTCTGCCAGACATATCGATGTGCCTGCAGAAACTGAAACAACATCTAAAAGCTCTTCTGCTATGCCTGATTCTTCTTCCATAGGAATTTCTCCTTTCTTCTTTTCGTTGGTTTCGGCATTAGAATTTATACTTATGTCTTGTACATTTTTCATATCAACCTTAATACCTTCTGCAGTGCATTTTTCTTGTAATTCCTCCACACCAACGTTAACTTCAGCTGGTGGAAGACTTCTACCAATTTCTTCATTTGCAGCAACATGATGGTCAGCCCTTGCTTCAAAATCTTCATGATGAGCTCTAGGAGATGATTTTGTTTTTATATCCTCACTGATGGATACGTAAAATTCCTCCTTATTTGCGTCTACAACTTGCTTTATATTATGAGATATATTCTTTTCCAACACATGTTCTCTGTCAGTTCCCTTGTCACTTATATCATCTCCCAATATAATATGCCTGTTACTTTCTACAATCTGAATAGGGCTCTGATTCTCTACATGGCCTTTGGAATGATCAGGACTGTGAAATCCTTTGTGATCTTTCTCCTCATTAGCATCATCAATTGCTTTCAGACATTGAACTAATGAGATAGTATTATCTATATTGTTTCCTGATTGATCACAAAACTGAGTTTTTTCTTGATTGTTCTTGTCATCATCACCATCAGCTACCAAAACAGGTGTACTGGTAGCTTCGTTAGTCTTTATGCCTTCTAACTGATCAGAAACTTCAGATCCTTCTTTAAATGTCTTCTCGTCGACATAACCTGAGAACGATGAACCTATCTTGTCATCTGCATGCTCACATCCAGGGATATCTTGTTTTGCTTCATACGGTGACTCTGAACCTTTATTTCCTTCGTCTTTTTCAGTGGCCTTTAGAATCCCTACATCTGCAACGCCACAGTAACCATTCTCATCGCTCTGGTGTACTTGATGATCCATTGTATCGGACGATAATTCACCCTTGAGCAGCTCCGAGCCTTTCAGATCTACAGCTTTTCCAGTTTTTCTCAACACTTTTCCTTCTACCACTACCAGAATTGCTATTACCACTTTGGTCAACTCCACTCTTCTTCAGTTTTCTTCGTCTCCGCAGCCAACCATCAGTTTCCTCTTCTTCCCTGGCCTGTCTTCTTCATCTCTGCAAATTTCAGCGTTCCCATTATTTCTTCATCTCATGTTATCTTCTTTCACAGTAGATCTTACATTAATTCTCCCTTCCAAAAGTCTTCTTCTCGGTATTGGTCTTCACAGACGGGCTAACATACCCTTTCTGTCCCTCCAGCTCCGCTCTCACTGCCGATCTTCCATTCCATTCCCTTTCCACCTCTCTTTCGCAGCCTACTTCCTCCTCTCCGCTGGCGTCTCCCGCATCTTCTCCCTTCTGTCTACTCCGCCGCTGCGCTCCTCCCGTTTTTTTTTTCTTTCTCTTCCTTCCTTGTTGCTTTCCTTCCGTCTTTGACTACGTTCCGCCCCGTTTCCTTCTCCCGTCTGGGGGGGGGTGGGGGCCTTCAAGCAAGGGCGTCTCCCGTATCGCCTCTGCGCACTCGATCTCCGTGTATATTGTCACCTGATTCGCTTCTGCTTCGTCATCTGCGGCTGCGTCTGTGTCTTCCTGCGTCTTCTGTGTCTTTCTGCTTCTACTGCTTGAATTGGCGGGCTCCGTCTCTGCACAGAGAAAGAAAAAGAAAAGAAAAACAAATAACAAAGAAAAGAGGGAAAAAAGAAAGACTTTTCAAATAAATAAATAAATAAATAAAAGGGGCTCCTTTCTTTCCTTCCTTTTTTTTATTTCTGCTGTTTTTTTTTTCTATATACACATGCAAATAAAATAAAATACTGTCCCTCGAGATAAAGTGCGTTCACACGCGAAGAGGATTTTGTGCTTAAGAAGAGGGAGTGTGTATATCTGGCATAAACATAATCTGTACCAAAGACTTGCAGCAACAGCCGCAGTAGAAAGGAGCATTCTGGGGATCGAAGAGGATGTGTTTTTTCTTTTCTTGCGCATGCGATTCGATCTTCTCTTGTGGATATCGACTGCCTCGGATCTGATCTTCGGATCAGGATATACGATGCAGCTCGGCCGAGAAAAGAAGAGGAGATGTAAGCCGGACCAGTTGTTGCTTCGGTTCGGCCATTGCTCGATTTGAGCCTGAATTGGACCTTACATGGTTCGATAGCTTGTTTACAGTTCGTTTAAGGCTTGAACTTTTTCCATTTACATAGCACAAAACATACAGGCTTACAAACTTAAGTAGTTTCCTAGATCACTTTTGGCCCAACCAGTTCCTCATCAAACATCATACTACTCGGCTTCTCCCTATATAATTGGAGGAGGAAACAGCCATGTTGGAGGTGTGAAGCTCCAGATTCAGTGTCTTGAGCCGAAGTTTTAAAAAAAAAAGGCCCATTCTGCCAATGTGATTGAAATGAAAGTCTTGCACTTTTTGCTCTGTTTGCAAGTTTGGCTCTGCTACTACAGGGCTGTCATGTAACAATGATTTCGACTCTTAAACTTGAGAACCACAACTTGAACGAATTGTCTGGCTCGAGTAGTGCTTTTTAATAGCTTTAAAACCGATTCATTGATTTTGTTTGATTTGGTATCATCTCCAGCAAATTGCGAAGCAAAAAGAATCCATGGAAAGGAACCCAATTTTATGGTGCATAAAGATTGGTTTCGTTAAGTCATTAGTTTTCTACTTGAGATTGGGTCTGGGTCTAGGTCTAGTGAGAGAAATACAATGACAAGCCTTAAAAACATGGAGCAAATTGTCAGTCTCTAAAACCACAGTCTATTCATTCCAATTGTTGATGGTCTTGGTTCTTAAAGACAATTGATCTATAAATCTATTCGGGCCTTTGATGCACCATAAAGATGGCCTAAGATGCAACACAGAGGTTGATCTGAGATGGCAATTTAAAAATGAGATGGGTTAAAACCTAAAAACATAGTGACTAAGATGTGTCGTGGACATTTCGCTAGAATGTCCTCTGATGTGGTGTACACGTGATTGGCCTTTTAACACTAATTAAACAATTTGAGCATTAAGACACATTTCCATATATAAGCATAAACGCTCAACACAATTGGACATTGGTTGATTGTAATATTTTGTCATGAATTACGGTACAAGACAAGCGACAAAATCACGAAAAGCTACATGCAATACAAGAACATGAAGATAGATCAGCTATGTGATGAGCAATGGTATTAGATTAATGAGTTAGTGACTAGCGCTGATTCCCTTGGTAAATATCGTATGTTACAAGCATTTATATTGATATAGCATGAAAGATCATACATTATAAAATGTTCCAAAACAAGAAAGGATGTCCTAAAACTTTAGAACATTCAAACTACATATACATAATGCACCTTTACATGTATTTGTAAAAGTAAAGTTACATGTTGGTATATTCATGAGGTAACATGAATCTTGTTGAGTTAAGATTGCGAGTTCAGTCCTTCGTTGGGTGAACCTGGACATGGATACATCCAAATACAAAAAATACAGATATATTCTTATGATAGTTGTGGTGTATATAACTTGTCTTCAAAACATACTTTGATTCTCTTGAATACTCAATACTTTCATCATGTAGAATAAATACTCGTAACCAATCATTGGTGTATCAATCTAATCATCTTGTTCGTTTTACATCTAGCTCAAATATGTTTACATGTCCATCTCTTAGTTTCCCAAGTTGTTTGCATCAACCCAATCCTACATCCTTACTATCTATCGTCACTCATAGTTCCATTATCTATTGTATTCGTTATTTTGTTCCATGACTTTCAAAGTTATCGACGTTGTACCATCCAATACCCTCATCAATCATAGCTCTATTCTTTATGCTCCATTGTAGTTTGGGATTGGAGTGTTGTTGGGCACTTGACCCATAAGATCGTGTTTAAGGAAGATCTTCGAATGAATTAGGATCCTAATCAGCTCATTTTCGAGTCAAGAGCAGCAGAAGCTCAGGGCAACTTCCAGTCCAAGAATAAACCTTGTCAAAAACCCATGCATCACTTTTTGGCATTTGCTAATGCCGTCGCACTACAATGCAAAAGGACCATAGCCCGACAAACAACTACCCACATATATTTATTTATGTGTATGTACGCATGCACATAAGTATACACTTAACACTATCGCAGTCGATTCTGCTGTTCCTTGGCC
>JBBBWG010027523.1:0-38124 GCA_037176905.1 Azolla pinnata | reverse complement strand
ATTTATTTATGTGTATGTACGCATGCACATAAGTATACACTTAACACTATCGCAGTCGATTCTGCTGTTCCTTGGCCATCTCACTACGATTGTCCCCGACTCACGACTCAGAAGGATTCCTACATCCAGATAGACATAAATACTTTGATCTACACTTACACACATACACTCATGCATCCATCCATCTACACAAGCACAACATGCACACAGACATACATGCACACACATATGCCTGCATGCACACATACGTTCACACACATACACATAAGTTCAAACACACACACATACACACACACACATACATACATGCATGGACACATAGATGCGTGCATGCACACATACATACATGCATACACACATACGTTCACACACATACACATACGTTCACACACATACGTTCACGCACATACACATACACACACGCATACACACACATACGACCACACACACATACACACACACATACATGCACACATATATGCACGCATGCATACATACATACATGCATGCACACATGCACACACACACCGATGCATACATGCATACACCTACGCACACATGCATATATACCTACGCACACATGCATACATACCTACGCACACATGCATGCACACATGCATACATACCCACACACACCATGCACACATGCATGCATACACATACATACATGCATACATACATACACAGGTGAGATCCGAGGCACAGATGGGGGAGGAAGAGAAGCTATCCCCAGCCTTCGTCGATCAGACCCAGCGATGGATCTGCAGCTTCCGTGAGAGATTCGAAGATTCTCCCCTGAAGGACGCAGGTTACGGGTTCTACGATGCTCTCATCGCTCACTCCCTCGTCGTGAAGGATGCAGACACAAGCGGGAGAATCCTATGCACCATGAGAGTCCCCGCTAATCTCTGTGTAAGTTTGCTATGCTCTGTTCCTAACTAGAATCAGGACTTGTGTGATTATGGATGCATATACATATACGCATGAACAGAATTACGACACATACCCTCCTTGTCCATGGTGCCAAGCTGCAGGATGAGATCCCATGTCAATGGATGGTATCATCTGATTTATTTCAACGTATGGTGTCGTGTCATCCATATGCATGCGTAGTACCACCTTACCTGAGCTACAGAAGCTTATGCCATCAATAATATGCATAGATTGGTGTTATGTCAAGCATGTACACAGGGATATTCATCCATGTTGCTGCCATTTCCACACAATTCGAGAAAGAAGTTTGTTTAGTTCATGCATAAAGTCACGTCATCCATCGACATGGCACCATGCCATACATTCATATTGTATGATGTGAACCGAGTGTATTGTACATTGTACATGGGATCTTCTACATTATATGATGCGATCCATGTACTTAGGGTACTGTACATTGTATCTTGCAATCCATGTACATGGGATTGTCTACATCATATCTATGCATGCGGGATCATGTATATTATATGGTATGGTTCAAGTACATGATTTTATGTCATGTACTATACGAGTTTCACACGTAGTCTACTTCTACTACAAATTTCTGCAGGAGAAGAATGATGTATTATATAATTTAATGCTCTGCTTTCTTTAGCATGTAATAGGTGCTCTGCTACATGTATCATGTTGCAGAAATTACACTGTCAGTTATGTAAATGGTAGGACGTTTTACATTCTGATCCATGTGTATAGCGTGTATTACACCACATGATCCTTGTGGCAACAAGTATTCCTTACACATGACATTGTATCATGTTATACTTTCTTGAGCATGTATGATGTGCTCTGCTACATGTACCATGCTTCAAAATTTCAGTGTCAGCCATTTCAATGGTATTATGCTATATACAAGCTGGTCCATGTACTCTGCTACATGTATCATGTTGCAGAAATTACAGTGTCAGTTATGTAAATGGTAGGACGTTTTACAATCTGATCCATGTGTATAGCGTGTATTACACCACGTGATCCTTGTGGTAACAAGTACCCCTTTGCACATGACATTGTAGCATGTTATACTTTCTTGAGCATGTATGATGTGCTCTGCTACATGTACCATGCTTCAAAATTTCAGTGTCAGCCATTTCAATGGTATTATGCTATATACAAGCTCGTCCATGTACATTGTATGTATTACACAACGTGATCTGAGTGATAGTGAGTATCCCTTATACACGGTACTGTATATTACAATGTGACCGATTAACATAGTATTTATTGATCCAATATATGTATCAAAGTATCCATACATGTGGTAGCCTGCCGCTGTATTAGAGTATGGGTATGTGTTATAACAATGGCATTCTTGAAGTATAATGCATGTATATGGTATCTATGTACTAGTGAAAATGGCAACAGATGAGCCGATATATGCCAAAGAATTTTCTCGACCTTTTACTGTGTCACGTGCAAGTTTTTTGTAATTTTGTTTAACAAGGTTTCAGCATTCTGCACAAAATGTTGATGCTCGTTGCAATTTAATATCACGCATTTACTGACCTTTCTTGCCCAACAGGGTAGAACAACATACTTAACTTACATACTAGTTACCAGTGTATGGCTGTAAAATGCTTGGCACACAGCACAGGAAGTTCCGAACAAATGTTATGTGTGTAATTCAAACCGTTCTACGTTTTCCTTCAGAAACTTATTGAGAATACGCATTCAAAAGCTCGAGTTTCTAAATTGTTTGAGGATGATTTCATGTTCTTCCGTTTGCAGAATTCTCATGACCGGCTCCATGGAGGGGCGATTACATCTCTGGTAGATATCGTGGGTTCGGCAGCTATCTTTGCCACTGGTGCAGTGTACTCGGGTGTATCTGTTGAAATCAATGTCTCCTTCTTGGCTGCGGCACCTCTTGATGTAAATCAGCTCTTGCTTCTTCTCTTTTGTGTTTATGTTGTTTGAAGCTATCAAAAAACACGTTTTTTGATGGTGTTGAGGTTGATAGCACCTCAATTGATATTGCATGAGGCTGATTGATGTTGTATGATGCCAATAAGATCTGGACAGACAAATGCTGTTTGAGAAAAAAAAACACCTTAAATCAATGCTGTTTGCGGGCAGGAAGTACCTTAGTTGATGTTTTACAAGGTCAACAACACCTTTGTTCATGTTGTATGAGGTCAAGAGCGCCTTGATTGCTATTTGCTAAGGTTCAGCAGCACCTTGATTGATATTTATTATGTTCAGAAACACATTGATTGATATTGTTTGCAGTCAACTACACCTTAAATCAGTGTTGTATGAGGTCAACAGCACCTTTGGATGTTGTGTGAGGTAAAAGCACCTTTGTTGACATTGTATGCAGTAAACAACTTGATTCACGTTTGTTTGAGGTTACAACTTGACTCATGTTTGTTTGAGGCCAATAGCAGCTTCATTGATGTTATTTGAGGTCAAGAACAGTTTGATGATGATATTCGAGGCCAAGAATAGTTTGATGATGCTGTTTGAGGCGAAGAACAGCTTTGATGATGCTGTTTGAGGTCACCAATAACTTGATTGATGTTGTTTTAGGTCAACAGCACCTCTGTTGTTGTATGCGATCAACAATACTTTTGTTGTGTTTGACAACATCTTGATTACTTCTGTTTATGATGTTTGTTTAAGGACAAATAACATGTTTTCCTTTTCAAAGGAAGCTCTCAGAGCTTCCAGATCTGTGGTCGATGTCAATCAAAACTGACTTGTTGGTGTATGGCCATGAGATTTTTACCCAATCATCCCTCAGGGCTTCATTTCATGTCTCATCATGTTTACACTCACTAATTTGCTTGATTTTTTGAGATGTATGCTTAAAAATCTAGTTTTATTACGTTTTGCTCAAATTCTGAAGTGATTTTGCTCCTTCTTTTCTTTGGTCTCATGATGAAGGAGGAGATTGAGATCGAAGCTCAGGTTTTGCGGATTGGGAAAACCTTAGCCTGTGTAGCTGTAGATATGCGAATCAAAGCTACTGGAAAAATCATCGTCCAAGGGCGCCATACAAAGTTCATCGGGGGAGCACCATTGAGCAAATTGTAGCAGACAACCATATGGGAATGTTATTTATCCTTATCTTGAATTCCTATCCACAAGAATTCTGTAAACTTCAACTAGCAGGATCATGGACTTTGGCTCTGTTGTCTAAATTTAAAGATGGAGTATTGCCATTGTTGATTCAGGAGAAAGGCTGGAATTTCTCTACAATTGTCAATGTATTGCTTGTATTGTCAATAATCATTGTAATCTCTGAGAAGGAGAGAAGCCTACAGACATTTTCTCTACATCTGGTGGTGTGTCACTTATATCATCATCATCAGTTCTGTATCCTTGCTTTGATCTTAAAGATCGATTTCTCTTTGCACACAAACTGTCATTTCTTTATAAAGTTTTCAAAGAGAATAACTGCACTGACCAAAACATCCTAACATGTGTATATTCTTTAAATGTTCCCAGGGAATGCGGCTACATATGTGAATTATTCTTGATCCAAGAGCACCCACTGGCATACAGCCTATTTGTTGATGTGTAAGCTGAGTTCTTTGACAGTGCATGCTCACTATTCTATTTTGGAATGTAATTTCATTCTTGGGCTCAAATGGAAGAGGAGAGTCTCTTCTGTTTTTGAAGAGTGAGTGTTAATGAACATGCTACTGCCATACATTCAGGGGAAGAAAATGTGCTGAACAAGGAAAACTGAACAGAATTATGGTACAGCGATGGATAGATAGCCCACGATTCTCTAATTATACTAGTAAGCTATGATTCATAACAGCCCATGATTCTCTAATACTGGTAAGGCCATGATTGATAACAGCCCATGATTTGAAATAACCCTCTGTTTCGATGGACAGAGAAAGTTTTTGATTGTTGGATTGGAATTACAATCATCTTCTTCTTGTAGGGGCCACCTCTTAATTTGATTGGTGCCTTTGTGGGCAGTTTTTGGTGTGTGTGTGTGTGTGTGTGTGTGTGTACAGATGCTGCTGCACAAGGCTCCAAAAGGAGTGCCCAATTAGGGGAGTGTGAGAATGGTTGACTCTGGTGGCTACCTGTCTGTCTGGCTATATGTGGGTTGATGATGCAGAAGCTCAGAGCTGGGTAAGTGGGTGCTGTAACGCTATGTTTTCTTGTGATTGACTGACTGACTGACTGACTGTCTTTGTTGGCTCCTATGTTTATAAGAAGGATGGCCTTTGCAGAGGTGGTATACACAGATGGCAGCAGCAGCGCAGTGCTATGTGCTGGAAGGAAGAAACTGGCCATAGCCATCACAGATCCAGTGCAGTGTATGTCCTGGAGTGGAAGGAGAAGCTGGCCATAGCCATTTACAGATTCACAAATCTCCTCATAGCCATTGCAGATTCAGAAGAAAGCTGGTAGATTGTGTATACTCCCCCCCCCCCCCCAAAACCCAACACCGGAACGAAGAAGAAGAGCGATGAAGGTGGCTAAATCTATGCAGGGGGAGGAGGTGGAGATGGTGGTGGGCATCAAGAGATGGTGGAGATGGTGGCGGAGCCCGGAGATGGTGGTGGTGGTGGAATGGCGGCGGCTCGCGTACTCGGCCAAAGTCGCGCTGGCGCTGGCCCTCGTGTCGCTCAGCGTGCTGCTCCAGGAAGTCTTCGAAGAGATCGGCAACAATGCACTCTGGGCCATCCTCACCGTCATCGTCGTCTTCGAGTTCACCATTGGTGAAAACCTAAAACCCTAAAACCCTAAAAACCCTAACCCCTAAACCCTAACTAGCTAACTGACTAGGTAACGGTTGCATCCCAAACCCTAAACCCTGATGAAGCTCCCCACATTTTTCTCGACATTTCGCAGGCGCCACGCTGAGCAAAGGCCTCAACCGCGGCCTCGGCACCATCATGGCCGCCTCGCTCGGCCTCCTCATCGACTACTTTGCCAACTTCATCGGCCCCGACATCGAGCCTTACATCGTCGGCTGCTCCATCTTCCTCGTCGGTACGATTGCCTCGTGCACGTGCATGCATCGTTTTGATCATGCATGCATCATTTTAATCATCCTTTCTCATGCGTCGGTAATTATCCATTCCTCCGTGTGGGAAAGAGAAAATCCTAAACACTGAACCCTGAACCCCAAGGCCAAAACCCAAATTAGGTGGCTATGGAATGATCATGGAGGAGGACAAACCCTAAATCCCTCAACCCTAAACACAACCATGCTAGGATATGGAGGGGACAAACCCTCAACCCAAAACCCAAATTAGGTGAAGTATGCTCTAGAAAGATATGGAGGGGAGAAACCCTAAATCTCTAAACTCTAAACCCTAAACGCAGTCATGCTAGATACGGAGGGAACAAATCCTAAAATTTACGTTAAGTGTTTTATGGAAAGATACGGAAGGAACAAACCCTAGACCCTAAACCCAAAACCCAGAACCCAAATTAGGTGAAGTGTGCAAGGGGAAGATATGGAGGGGACAAACCCTAAGCCCTAAGCCCTAAGCCCCAAAACCGAAATTAGGTGAAGTGTGCTATGGAAAGATATGGAGGGGACAAACTCTAAACCCCCAAAACCCAGATTAGGTGAAGATGTGCTGTGGAAAGATATGGAGGGGACTAACCCTAAACCCTAGAGCCAATGCCATGTTAGATATGGAGGGGACAAAACCCTAAACCCTAAACCCTAGAGCCAAAGCCATGTGAAATATGGATGGGACGATCGAGCTAATGATAAGAGAGTATTCTAGGTATGGTCACTACATATACACGCACGAATCCGGGGATCAAGGCCAAGTATGACTATGGTGTTGTCATGTTCTTGCTCACGTTCTGCCTGGTCGTGATCACTGGCTACCGGGTCTCCGACAACATCGACCTCGTGTTTGAGAGGATCGTGACGATCATGATCGGCGTCATAATCTGCCTCCTCGTGAGCGTCTTCGTGTTCCCTATCTGGGCCGGCGACGATCTGCACAAGCTGGTCATCCAGAACTTTGAAGGCCTAGCGGATTCGCTGGAAGGTCAGTGGTGCTGAATGAACTTTTTGTTAGAAATCGTCGCAAGTTTTTTAGTGCCCACAAAAGAGGCTGGTCTTCTCGGAATGTTTGTGGCTAGAATGCGTGAGGGAGTACTTCCGAGGCGCGCGCAAGTTCTCTCGCATATCGTCGAAGATCTGCAAAGACCAGCCGTATGACGACAAGATCTACAAGGGATACAGAGGGGTTCTCATCTCGAAGCAGACGCAGGAATCACTGGTGAGTTTAGTTACCTTACACAAGGAAACCCTAAACCCTAATCCCTAAACTGTAGACATTAAAGCACTCCTATGTTCAGGAAGGTTGCTTCTGATCGCACGCTCTCATGTTGTGATTCCGATAGGCTGCATCGGCGAGCTGGGAGCCACGGCGGGGGAAGCGTGGGTGCACATATCCTTGGAAGCAGCTGGTCGACGTAGGAGCCATACTACGCCATTGTGCTTACACCGTGTCAGCTTTGCATGGCTGTGTCCTCTCCGAAATCCAGGTATGCGATCCAAGGAAGGAGCCGGAGAAGAAGTAGGTCGAGTAATCTGTGACCTGATAGGAAAGATCTTAAGAGCACGAGACGTTGCCCCCCGATCTATAGCGGCTTGTCCACCGAATGTCTCGTCACTTCTTACATGTTTGGTATCCAGTAGGAGCATCTTTGCTGATAATGCTTTGAGAGTTGAGCTTCTGCTGGAAATCACAAAGTGGAAGGAGTAGGACTTTCAGTCTAACAAAATTTTGTTTCGAAACAGTTTTCATGGGTGCCAGCTAATGGTATCATGGGCTTGTCCACAGAATGTTTTGATCAAGGTAGAGATGGTGATCTTTCACCATCTCAACCCGGTATATAGCGGCTTGTCCACAGAATGTCTCGTCGTCTCCTTATATGTCTGGTATCCTATAGGAGCATCTTTTGCCGATGCTTGAAAGCTGCTGGAAATCACAAAGCGGAAGAGGAGAGTAGGGCTTGTAGTCTAAACAAAATTTTTGTTTCGAAACAAAATTGTCTGTGGCCCTAGCTAAAAAACATTGGCCCTGATCGATTCTTTTTGCTTGTGTGGATGAACCACAGGCTCCAGAGCCATTGAAGAGGGTGTTTGCAAGGCCCAGCATAAGGTTGGGCGAGGAGGCCGCCAGGGTGCTCAGGGTTATAGCCTTTGATCTCCACCATAACCACAGAACGAGGCCGAAGCATCGCCTCTTTCGGCCTCTCCGCCGCACGGCAGAAGAGCTCCGGCAAGTCGTCAAGCAGACGTCGTTGCACCTTCTTCTCCCGACAAACCCGAATCCAAACCTAAAACCTAACCCTAATACTAATCCCAACCCTAATCTTAAGCCTAAGCCCAAGCCCAAGCCTAACCCTAAGCCTAAACCTGACCCTAACCCTAACCCTGACCCTAACCCTGACCCTAACCCTGACCCTAACCCTAACCTCAGCCCTAGCCCTAAGATTGATGATGATCCCGAGAGGCTCGCGGCTCACGTCGACCTTCAAGAAAGCATCGCATTCGCGGAGACGCTGTCCTTGGCTGGTGTCATCACTCTGCTCATAGAAGTCGTGGCGAGGCTCGATCGGCTCCTGGATGCCGTCCGCGAGTTCCAGGAACTCGCGGGGTTCAAGGAACTTGTTGCATATGATTACGATGCCATGGATGACGACGACACCGATGGCGACGGCCGTGATGGCGATGATGGTGCTGGTGATGGTGACATCAAGCTCCATGTGCATGAGCCACATGGTGGTGATGGTGGCTTCAGGCAGCATCACCCTGCATCATCAACATCTTGTGGAGAGTGATGAAGTTCCAAGCTTTTCTTGTACAAGAAAAAGAGTGGTGAGCATTGGATTTTTCTTATCGGGTCTCCGAAGGATCGATCTCGTTCACGCTGCCATGGGAAGTTTCATGCTTCAGTTTTTAAGCATTCCAGGCAGAGTTTGGAGATGGCAGGGGAATGGGCTCCAGATCATCCCAACTCTTTTTTTTTTGCATCAGCCAAATCCATCCATCCATCCATCTTCATGGTAATGTGCACTCTTCTCTTTTGCAGTATGAAAGAAGCAAATAATACAGAGCTTGTAGTTTCTAAGCTACTTGCTTGAGAGCCGTGGCCGTGCTTCTGGCTCTTTCTTTCGAGAATGGCATGAAAAAAATATATCATAGATTTTGTGAAGCTATCCTGGAATCGTTGCATCGAGTTCGTTCTGTCATATCTTTGATTGTTATAGTTGAGTTGGAATCGGCTGCAAGCCCATTTAAGTTCGTCGCGATCGGCTTTCTGATCGTGCCTGTCTCGGATATTATTTGAGTGTCATGGCCTTGGAGACACGTTCCCTGATCGATTGTTATTAGACCATTATGTTAGTCTTGATGTTTCAACGATAAATCCAATGATAAAATGTTTTGATAAAGCAAATGATAAAATGAATGTAGTTGTATACTTTTGCTTCAAAGTTAACATGCACTCCTAAAGGTTTGATGGCCATAAATTTTGCTTACCGATAACTCGGAAGAAAAATGGTTGATGCTATATCATGAATACCCCCAAATCCACTTTCTGATGAGTATTATTAGATTACAACGAAGCGGCAAAGATTGTTTGATTTCGATTTTGGAACAATTGCAGATGACTCGAGAAGCTATGAGCAACAGAAGAGGGTGAAGGTTGAGATACAAAAGAAGAAATTGCAATGATTTAAGAATAAGAAGATTAGATTGATGTGTCAATAAATATTGTTGATTCCTCGATCAAGAAGGTTACAAGTATTTTAAAGTATGGTCTCAATACATGCACAACGAAATTTTTTAACATAAATGTATAAATAGAAACCATAAAAAAAGGGAAAATTATCGATAAACGCCTAACAAAATTATAAAATACATTTTAACGCCTACCAAAACCAAAAATTACAAATTAACGCCTAGTTTAAAATTTTTATGTGCAATTGATTTATTAATAGCAAATTAATTAATTGTGCGCTCAATTAACATCAAATTATTATTTGTGTGCTCAATTAGCATGAAATTAAAATTGATTAATGCTCAATTATTTGATTAATATCAAAGTAACGCATTAATCAATCAATTAGATTCTAAGAATTAGCAACTTTTGTTAATCGAATATAATAAGGGAATCCATTAAGATCAATTAGTCAAAAGTGATTAGGAATAAAATCAATACTAGCGGAATTAATTTAATATTGATTTTTAGTGGAAGATAAGATTAGGTGTCAATTTGTAAGTCTTTATTTCAGTAGGCGTTAAAATGTAATTTATAATTTTGTTAGGCGCTTTTTGGTAATTCTCCTAAAAACAATACACGACTAACTTATTTGCCAGATAAAAATGGATAAAAAAGAATACAATGAGAGGGATGATAAATAAATCGATGAAAATTTATCCTCGGTGTCGGGATTAATTCATCAAATAAAAAAGTCTTTGCGAAAGGAAGGTAGAAAACAACAACATGCTTAAGAAGAAGAGGAAGTAAAAACTACGTATAAACGGATTTAAAAAACAGATAGATGTGTGCCTTCAAAAGAAAATAAAAATCGAACTTGTCTGGTTATTAACTGTAAATTTGCCACAACAATGGCCGCATTGGCCGCTGGTATGAGGACGTAGTTTCATACAACTCAAGGATTGTCGAGGAAATCTGCAACTCACAATGGAAGAAAAATATGTCTTCTAAATCGCTTATATTTTCCCATATGATTGATTTATCGACGAGATAACAAAAAAAATTGTGCATAAAATCTTAGAAAATAAATCTGCAAATAATAACAGCAGCAATATGACAAGCACAAAATCTCAAGAATAACGAACAGCTGTGCATAAAAGCTCAAAAAACAACTTTGCACAAAACAATACATAACGATTAATGTTCTCATTATTAATTTTCTTATTTTTTGGCTTTTCCATGTTGCTCTTGAGAAAAAATAAATTAAAAAGAACTCTGCAGAGATCAATACATAACAACAACAACAACAACAACAACAACAACAATAATAATAATAAGGGAAAATTACCAAAAA
Organism: Azolla pinnata; assembly: GCA_037176905.1. NCBI lineage: Eukaryota > Viridiplantae > Streptophyta > Polypodiopsida > Salviniales > Salviniaceae > Azolla > Azolla pinnata. Next base: position 27,114 of record JBBBWG010027523.1, on the reverse strand, counting down.
ATGCCTTAAAAAAGTATAAATTACATTTTAACGCCTAGTTTTAAAAATTAATGTGCAACTAATTGATTAACGTCAAATCCATTAATTGTGAGTTCAATTAACATCAACTGAACTGATTGATTAACGCTCGATTACTTGATTAACACCAAATCAACGCGGTAATCCATTAAATAGATTCCTAAAATTACTCGACCTTTGCTAAGCGAATGTTGGAAGGGAATCGATCAAGATCAACTGGTGGGAAGCGAGTAGGAACAAAATCATACTGGCAGGATTAACTGAGTGCTAATTTTTAGCGGGAAGCTAAGATTAGGCGTTAATTTGTAATTTCTGATTTCAGCAGGCGTTAAAATGTAATTTATGATTTTGTTAGGCGTTTTTTTTGGTAATTCTCCCTAATAATAATAATAATAATAATAATAATAATAATAATAACAACAACAACAACAATAATAATAACAATAACAATAATAATAATAATAATAATAATAATATAATGGGAATAAATCTTATTTACTAATTTTGTTATTTTCAAATTTTCCATGTTCGTCTCGTTTCGTTCCCTCATTTCATTTCATTTCGTTCTCATTTCGTTCTCATTTCATTTCATTTTATTTCGTTCTCATTTCGTTCTCATTTCATTTCATTTCGTTCGCATTTCCATTTCCATTTCCCTTTCGTTCCGTTTCGTCTCTGCGGAGCGTCGAGGTTCTCCATCGCCATTCTGCGGATGTCTCTCTGCAGATTTCTGGATGCAGCAGGAGCCGAAGATCCTCTCTGGTCGGTGGAGCAGGAGCAGGAGCAGGAGCGCAGCCTCCTCAGCTTCTGCCGACACTGGCTTTGACCCCCGCCATTGCCGATTTGCCCCAGGTTCGTAGAGAGCGCGCCTCGGCCTCGTATAGGAGCAAGCCGCAGGAAGGAAGGCCAAGCAGCGAGATCAGGTGTGCCTTCTCTCTTCTTGAGCCCGTCCTTGTTTCCAATCTTCCGCCGTTTCTGTTGTTTTCTTTGGTTTCCGCTCGGAATTTTCCGGTGCTCGCCGAAAGAAGCGTTTTTATTGTTCCTTCCGTGGTCTACCCCTCAGACGAGAAAGCAGAGCGGTTGTCGTCAGCTCTTTCTCTGGTTGAGGAAGTGTATGTAGATCCTGTCGGCGAGGGGCATTCTCTTTGCGGTTCTCTAGCGAGGAGGATTCTACCGAATCTCGCATCTCATGGAACGGTGACGCACGTCTGATGACGGATCGATGATAGAAATGGTGGTAATGTCGAGAATCGGATGTCGATACCTTTGCTTCGGATGTAATGGATGATGTTTTTCTCCGCGGGTGGATGCAATGTCACAGACACACTCGTGTACAGGTCACGGCTTCGCTGCAGTTGAATGATTCTTTTCTAGCAGTACCCATTTGACGCCTGCTTACAAAATAAAGCGCAAACAAAAAGAAAGCATTCCCATGCTATTGAAAGTATCGGGAGGGAGAGATCACAATACCTTTCCAAAAGTTCGGATCGATTGGCTGGAAAGGGGTGCTAAGAAGCAGAACAGAGCAAGGGTGAGAGGATGTGCATGGGAGAACTGCTGATTGCAAGGGCCAAAAAAAAACATGCAGGGAAAGAAAGATCGATTACAAGCTGAGAAGTAGGAAAGAAGCAGGCAGAAAAACCAGACTTTTGGATAGGTTTTCTCCTTTCTTTCTTTCTTTCTTTCTTGTTTTGAGCACATAATTATCCATCAGCTGGCGACCTCGGAGAGCATTGCACATAGGTGTGCCTCTTATTTGTGCTGCCTATGTGCTGAAACAAGCGAATCCACCTCATTGGAGGTGGAACCAATTCACACTGATACTGCTGGCTGGCAGGGTGGTTCCGGTGCTGATGCTTCAGCTTCTTCTTCTTCTTCCACACCCATGGTTTCAGAACCTCACCCACCCCCCCTTCCTCGTGATGCCTTCTTACCACTTGATACTGCTTCCGAACCTCGCAGCAGTCTCCCCATGGTGAAGATTGGTGCCCCCCTGAAGAGTAGCATGAAGTGGCCCAAGAGCAGAACTCGGGTCATGCAAGATGATGCCAAACCTATGAATGGGAATTGCCCTGAGAGCGAGAGTGATGCTGTTGCTACTGCTTCACAGCCCATCGAGAAACGTTCGATAATGTGGCAAGACAACCATGGCAAGAAGCTTACAGAAGTCAAAGTGTTCGAACCAAGGTATTGCTGCTCTTCCCTTTCTATGATTCTTTTCATATAGTTGTTTTTGGTCGCATGTAATGTTCTAGTTTTTTAGAACATTACCACCAAAGCCTTTTGTTGTTGTGTGGTGTGAAAAATTAGATTTTAGAACAGTAGGTTACTTGTCAAGTGTATTTTATGAAAGCATCTTCTGGTATGGTCACAATTGCTTTGTTAAATCATCTTATGGATGTTAGATGGCATCCTTCACCATTGTTTCTTGTAAAATAATTTCTGAGAGATACACATCCATTATTTTTAAACTCTAGAGTCTACTCAATCAATTCGTCAGGTTTATGGTCGATGGAATTGATTTTATCCATGAAAGTTATGCTGGAGCTTGCATACGCCTAAACCACTAAGTTCTACTCAGCAGTCATTATCGTTCAATGGAATTCCAAGAAAACAAGTACATCAATGGCCGTTGTTTGCATTTAGCATGTATTTATATTGTGTAGTGCAATTCCTGCGTGTATGTGAATTTGAAATGGTAAACATGGGTATATATTTACATGGGCTTTAAAATATGGCCCGACAAAAGACTGGCTGAATGAGCTTCACCTGTTATCAATGAATTCTCGAAAAATACGCCATCATGTCATTGCCTTTAGGGACGTTTCTGCCATCAGACTGCAGAGGTTTTTATAACGGTTTGAATGAACACCAGAACCGTTGCAAAATTTCCTATGCTTAGTCTCTATCAGAAGACAAAATACAGTCTGAAACATGACGAGAAGAGTAAGCTACAACATGAGCTGAGAGAATATTGGACTTAAACAAGTTTGTGCTTTCCAGAGCCTTAAGCTTCCTTCAAACTGCTAAAGTTCAGTCAATAGAAATCTCTGGGAATGCCATAGTGTTGGGGTGGAGAAGATCATTGAGATGCTGTTCTCTGATTGCTTAGTTTGTGAGCATAATATGTTGATCAAGTGATTACAGTTGTATTAATTTCATATTCAGAATAAGCCCAAAGAGATGCAGCTATTTGCTTAGTTGTGAAGATTACATGTTGATCTGTCCTCAGAATTGATCTCTTGAAGAGAGTTTTATACGCTCTTCCACATATTCACTGACTTCCAGACATTCAACGTGTAATGGATCCTGATTTTGAAAAGATAGGTAAATCATGACAGGTAGGATCTAGAGGAAAAAGAGCGGTGTTACAAAATCATTTTTCTGATGAAACATGACCTTGATTTATCGTGGTTTGGTGAGACTCTGACCATCTTGAGTTGGGATGCTAGCAAGATAAAACATTGGTGATGTTAAATAGAATCATTGAGCCATGTTAGCAGAATAGTATCTAATTTCGTACGTTAATCAGTTTTGTTGCAGTGGCATTCATAATCTGTAAAAATCCAGCTTCGAACTAGGTTATAACCCTACTATTAGTTGGAGAAGATTTGTTCTAAAGCGTGCTAATGAATATTGCAGTAGTGTAGCTTTTTAGTAGTTTTGAAGAACTTTTCCCAGCTTCTTCATAGCCACAACCGCAGGAGCTGACAGTACAATAGAGCTTCTCCTAAACGGGTTGCATTACGTCAGACTCATTGGATCATTGCCACACGTCACAAGAGCTGTTGGCCAAATTATTGTTATCCTTTTTACCTAGAATATTTGAAGCAGCAAGTAGCACGCATGCTGAATTCGGTTTGTCATTGTTTTTAGATTATTCATCATGAAATGCAGTTATTTCAATTTCATTCATCTGTAAAAATGTTTTGGTGTAAAATATCATTTCAGCCTTTCACAGATGATAGTGTTGTTTATTTTTTTCTGTTTTCAACGGTGTCTCCTGCTTTGTTCTATCAATTCTGGGTAGCTTTCTGGCTGAACTCATTACAGGCACGGACCTCAATGTATTTAGTCTGTCTTATATCAGCCAAGCATAGTCCTTATTTTGAGAATCTAGCATAGGGTCTGTTTGTTAGATTATCATATTTTGAGAATCTAACTTGGATATTTTCTTATGTTACAGTGATTCAGATGAGTCAGACAATGATAATGACGACTTATTTTCTTTCTGTACTTGCACGATCCAATGACCTGGACATTGATAATTTAAGTGCTTGTGAAAGTTGGAGAATTCATTCCCTGGAAGATGCCTACAATTGTCAGAGGATGCAAAACAATGCAGGATTTCCGGATGGCGTAAATTCGTATTCTTTACAGATGTTAAAATACGTGCAGAGTTACTTACCTTTTGCCATGTGTATCGTTTTTCCCTGGCTGGAATAATGTGGCATTGCAGGAGACAGTGGTGAGGATGTAGCTAATATAATCTGGACTCGCCAGTGGAAATTTTCTGCTTCAGGTCCGATCAATATCTGCTCAGGAACTGATAGTTACAATGCTGCTAGTGGTTGAATAACAGGATCATTAATATGATGGAATCTCCTAGAAACCCTTTGCCAAATTTTGGTGGATAGAAGCGAATCTTTCCATTAATGGGAAAGAGAAAATCATAGCTCTTCGATTTTTTGCTTGACTGGAGCTTGTATACAGAGATAATCAAATCCATTTGCTAGTAGATAATTTTAATCTGTCCTGTAAATTGTGATTGAAAGCATAGTCATGACAACTAAAACTCTGCTCAGAATTTGTCCAATATCTTCAATGAACCCAATAATCTCGCTTTCTTGCTCGAACTGGTTCCTTTTACTGGTGAATGATGCGTCATATGCATGATGTATAAGCACATAGGGCATTTGACTGCATGATTTGATTAATCTCCCTTGGACATACGCTTCCATATTATATCTTCCATCTCCTTGTGCAATTATCTGAGCTATAATTTGCCCCCAAGAGTAGAAGATCGATCTGACAGAATCACTATTGGCATTCGCCAAAACTCGCAAGGACAAATACATCACCATCTAATCTACCTAAGGTTTAGGTTCTGAGATCTCAACATTGTTCAATCGATTGCTTCCAAATTTATCAGTTCCAAATTACAATTAACAAACATTGCTTAAAATACAGAATGGTCAACTATTTGGTTCTTCACTGACTCAAAAGAGCAAGTTTACTGACTATGTTAAGGCAAACATGAAAAGAAAAACCAATTACTTTTTCACTGAATTCACAATCTCCACATAAACGTCGTATGGCTCTTGATCACGGGGGCCTCAATGCAACAAATCATGAATTGCATCAAAAGTACTATGCTTTTGATCGAATGATGCATCATCATCTGACCTTCCATCTCGTTAAGGCCACCGTCCTCCCCTACATATCCAATTACAAATATACAATGCAAGACAGCAAGCAGACAAATAGCAACACACTGACACCAAGACAGCTAACATTGGGATTTTAATTTCCCTCAATTGTATGCTTGCTCCAAAATTCTAGTTTCAATGAGTATCGTTTGATACGCTAAGCTACAAGAAGTTTGTGCTAACTGTTAGGTCATTGAGATTGGAAAGGATCTGAGATCGAGTTGTGCCAATCTGGTGAGCAATCTCCAGTTGTTCTTTCAGCGGTAGCATTTCGTAACTGCAGAATCAATTGAGCAGAGACACCGTGTTGATATAATCTTTAGAGACAAATAAAAATGGCATTCCTATTTCAAGGCATACTTACTGGAATAGGAGCTCACAGTCCACGATGTTATCTGGACCTGGCACATGTGTTTGGCCGCATGCTTTGAACTGTCGAAATGATTTAGGATTTAAACCAGCAACATGAGAAACTGCATCAACTAGCTTCCCTTGAAGTGACTGTAACCGCCGAAATGTAAGCTCATCAAGTGGAGCAATACACCCAATGCTTCCATCCAGGGTTCCGAAAAGAAGAGCATATCTGTTTGTGCGGCTGGAAGAAGTGGTGGGCAGCATAGGTAACCGAAGAAATTTTGAAATGTGTGCACCAACATGAAATTCTGCCCTGGGTAGTAATTTCTGTCCTTTCCAGCTCTCAACACTTTTCGGAGAGTATGAAAATATCTACATAATTAAGCCTCACTTGTATGTAAGCAACACGAACATCCTTACATTTTAAAGATAGATTAGTTTGAAAAAGAAATACCAAGAGAGCATTTAAAGGTTATACCTTTATATTCTTTCTGCTGTCTGAAACTAAGAGACTCAAGGTGGTCCCATCTATCAAAAATTCAGTGGCATAGCAATCTAACGCTCCAAAATCTTTAGCAAGCAAAGCCAGCTGAGCTCCATCCTCTTTCCAGCACAGGAAATAAATGCTCTTATGAATATCACCAAAGAGCACAAAATTCTTTACCTAAAACACAATCAATAGGCATAAGAGGAGGAACTCACTTTGATCTTATGCAAAAGTAATGAAACTGAAACCATGGCAATAGTGTATACAATGTTAATGCTGACAACATATAATGGACCGTCATAAAATGCAGCTCCAACAAGTTCAGTTCCACTCCAGCTGTGAAGAATAATTTTCGTGCCTATAGCTACGAGGAGATTGCCTTGAAGAGAAGCTATAGCCGAAATTGCCCCTTTATATTCCTTTGAAAAAACTTCTGTAGCCTGTAAAATAACTATAAAAATGATGGGCTAAACTTCAAAGGCGTCCAGCATCCAGATATAGAATAATTTAGTCTTTACCAGAAGACCTGTGTCACCCTGCCCAAGAGACATCAAAATAATTCGGCCACGAGCAGGTACATCTTCTCCTTGGACAAACCCTGTCCCTATTGCAAGCAATGTTTGCATCTGATCTGATCCCTGTAAAACAAAAAAACTCAAAAAGATATCAACAACTAGATATAAATCTCCAAGTAATCTACACTTAAAAATTAAGTCCATGAAAAAGTGTGAGCCAATAAGTGAGAGAACCACTTAAAATACAAGATCTGAATCACAAGGAGAGCTTGACCACCAGACTCATGGTTTGTAAAATCATAAGGTTACATTTAGTAAATAAAATAAAACTGCACCTTCTTCAAATTAACAATTCGGATGGTCAATGCATGCTCTGTCATCTGCATAGGTACCACAGCCTTAGTCTCCCAAACAGTTCCTGCCTTTCCAGCCTCAATTATGCGCACTTCAAATTCTTCTAAATTGACGATACGTTGGCCATCTTCATTCTCTAATTCAGATATAAATGCAGTCCCTTGATCGGTAGACTCGATAATTTTAGAAACGGATACTTGCGCCTGTCAAACATTCACATGTTCCCTCTAGAATTAATGGACTATCACAGGCCACATGCAGAAATATGGCAGTTTTGGAAGTATGAGAACAATGTTTCAGGGATGTAGTACAGACTAGAACAATAATGGAGAAAAGGCCAACTGTCAAAAACACGGAGCTACACATATATCACCACACTGCATTTCCAAATAAATACAACATGAAGAATAAGCTCAACAGATGAGAGTGGTGCAGCACAGAACACCATAAAAATCACAAACAATCTCACCTGTGAGGAAACAATTACAGCATACAGGTTGGCTTCAGCATGATATGCTAATTGATGTGGAGAACCTTTTAAGGGAACCTGGAACATTTTAAATCCTTTAGACATTTACAGATTTGAGTGAATCATTTTAGATGTCAGGAGACAAAGAAGGGCTTATTGGATAAACTTAAAAGCCTTTAAATAAGAACTACCTTGTAGGTTGCCCAATCGTTATCATAATTCATAGTTGGCAGCTGGCAAATTTTCAGTAAGCCCTGTAAGAGATTTCAACGCATGAGAGATATTTTTACAAAGTAAATTCCATTATGAACTCAGATGCAACCCACAATACCTGTGCAGTGACATAAATAATTCCATGGTTGCAGTTGATGTTGTGAAGTGGTGTAAATGCAACAATTGGTCCATCACAGAGCTGCAACAATTGATCCACCGGTTTTTACAACAAAGAAAGTGGGCTTCTGGAGCACTCATAGGATAGATATACAATAATACTTGGAAATACAGTTCAGAACAAAGAGAGTGATTTCTGACATGCATTACCTGAGGATGCACTTGTAATCTTTCTCTGAAATTCATCAGCCATATAGGCCTAGAACCTGTGACATAGGCACCTCGAAGCCCCCCAACATTCCTGAATGGGACAATATTTGGCTTGAGAGATGCAATTTCTTCTTCACTGGATGCACTATCTAACGGGAGTCTTATGAAACGTAGATTCTTCAACCGCGACGTTATTGTGCCTAAGGCAACTACTTCTGGAAGGTCCGTCTCTTCAGCCATAGAGCTGTTATCAATCCTTTCATATAGATAAGCATGATAGCAAAGAAATGTGCCATCACTCAAAATTGCCAATAAAAATGGTCTCCCAAATTTATCACTCCACTTTTCCATACATATTTCAGTGACATGAAGCAAAGCACTTTTTTCAGCATCCTGAAGCTGATTATCAGCACTTCCCACAGGTACCTCAATCTTGGGTAGAGCTTTGGTGTCATAAAGAAATCTATGTCCATGCGTAAAATTATTCACCGAAAAGACGCATATTAAATTGGGAAGCTCATATAGCTCCAACCTTCCACTTTGCTTACAAACCACACAATAGATATCACCTTGATTGATATCAAGGCCATCACTAATATCAACTGGATCAAACGATGGTGCCAGCCATGCGTCCATGCTTGTTCTCCGAAGCCATGGAGATGGACCTCTATCCTGGTAAAGAGAACAGGCAACAATGGGGTCTCCCATACTCTGGAACATCTGAGGAGCAGACACAGATATCGTGCAACTCGACGGATCTGTAAGAAAATTTTGATATTTCATAAAGGTCCGCAAAACAACTATACAGCATTAGTTAGCATATTTCTACCTCCGGTTACAAGCTGCAATGTTCCATCTGTCATCTTTAGAAGCACATACGGGTCTATAATTGAAGCATAAGCCACTGATACAACATCAGATTTTGAGTTGCTGTCCCCTTTAGATGAAGCTGCTTCAATACGAAGCTCTTGGGTCATATATGCTCCATCAAGTAGCCGCACACCTCTTGAGTATACCTGCACAACCCTCCGCCTGCATGTGCACATTTATTAAGTATGTTTATTGAGTATGGTCACACTACCCTCGTCAAGTAGCCTTCACAATCAATGCTCAAACATGGATACCTGTAATATTTCTCAGAGACAGCAAATGCAAGAAAAACAGAATGTACCTGCAAAATAGGTTGCCAGCAACAATTGTTGCTCCTTCAGTGAAATAGTCAACAGTTTCTGTAACCTCTCCAAGTGTTTCTCCCGTTTCCAAAACCTATAAAAAATTAACTCTTCAAACAAAGAAAAACCCAGCAAAAACATAGAACAAAAGCCTCTGTTGGTGTTTTCCTGGACTATCTTCAATATAAAATGTCTTGTTCCTTTTTTGAGGTTGGATTCAGAATTGTAATGAGATATTCACTGTAAAGGAACTCTTGATAATGGAAGAAGGTTATCATTAAAACACTCCTGAAAAGAGGAGGCTGGAGATGTATCGCTTTTCCAAATCAGAAATTTTCGAGACACTAAAAGAACAAACTATAGTCCACTGCAACTTGATAGGAAGAACCATTACTTTGTTTATCATCTCAGAATTAACGGTCACACTTAAATTCATTCAGGTCAAGAGACCAACAAATACATCATTCAAACTTGGGTAGGTTAATTCCTTGGTCAGGTATATCACTTGATAGGGCATGAGTGTCCTTACATTGAAGATTTATACCGGGGTACAACTAGTAAATAAAAGTATAACATTCTCTGATTTGAATTGCAGAAAGGAACAATTTGCAACAGCCGAGACACAGACTACCATGCCACTTTCACAGAAAATAATAGAAGAATTTACCATTGTCCTAGTCTCTAAACTGATTATAAGATACGCATGAAATTCTTCATCTCCGTTCAATCCCATGCCAGTTGTATCCGGCATTTGATTCCTAGATCCTTTATAATAAACTGTCCAGATCCCCTTGCATCCAGGAAGTTCAACCTACAAAACCGAAAGATATCCTTTCCAGTTAAAGTCTGTGCAAGCATATCAAATGAAAAAATCATATCTAGCTAACTTATGAGGTTCAGCTTTATCCTTGGATGTAATATCCAGTTAAATAAAGCAATCAATGTTAAGAAAGCATCCTCATAACTTTTCACATATTTTTCTGCAAGAAATAGAAGTGGAAACTTTTGGCAAAATCTACAGCAATAGACATTCTATTTGTGCTATTACAACCTACAGAGATTCTTTCATCAGGATTTGACTCAATTTCACCATGAATAATTCATGGTTTCAACAGAACCACGGAATCAGTTATATGGTCAAGGGCCTGTAGTAACATACCTCTGTGATAAAATCTGGCCGTATCGATTGATGTAAAATGGACAGTGCACCATTTTTGCCATTACCAGAGCAACATACCTTTTACATTCCAAGAGAGACAGTGAGTTTAAGTTTACAACAAATAACTACATATCTATGTCTAAACAGTAAGGTATGCTCGCCTAATTCATATAAGTAAGTACCATTAAGTTTTCTATTATTCGTTCCCCTATTCAAAGTCTTCATTTTCCTACAGGTAGTAGCATGACATTTTATGCATTTATATTTCAAGTGATTTATTGCCCATACCAGCTCATAATTACTCCGCTTGGCAGCACCTGAGGCATTGAGGTCTGCATTCATCCGTAATCCATGCGCAAAATCCCTCAAAGGACCAATATTGGCAAAAGAATCTCGAACTAGAAAGTTGAAATTTCTCTGCTGCACTCATGCATATTACGATAGTAACCAGACCAGTGACATGACATAAATATTTAGTTACAACTTTTGTTGCAGTATGCATACCAACAGTTCTGTATTTGATGAGTAAGACTGGTATAATGACAACTCCTCTGCTGCAATGCCATCATGTGCATCCTCCACAGAAGACCGATGCAACCGCTTTGCTGGAGGCATTACTGCATCACCTTCGGTATCTACTTGCTAGCAAAACCCACAGAAAAATATTCAGAACATAATGATGAACCCTGAACTTTCTCCTCCACTGGTCAACCATCACGAGAATTGAGAAACCTCACCTCAGCTGTTGAGCCACAAGTAAATTGAACAAATAAGCTATCACCAAGGCGGCTACCCAAGAAGAAAAACATATCTCCAAGCATGCTTATGCACTGAATAACAACATTACAAAAACATCAGGAATCCTGTAACTACAATATATTCTTGTTTTTGTTTGCACATTTCACTTACTGAAGTAAGTACTGATGCTCTAGATTTCATAAGCTCAAGTTTTTGGACAGCTCTGTGAAAAATATTGGAAAAATATTGGAAAAATTCAATGGGATGATTGATTCAAAGAAAATGTGTCTCCGGCATCTAATGACGATATCTATTACCATCAATTATTATAAGAGACACTAATCAGAGACAAAGAGATGTAGAACAAAGTTCCTATGACATGCACACCATGTGATCATAATTCACGAAAAGTTTTGATTATTATTTACCTGCCATCATACAGGAGGGAGAGAAGTAGCAAAGTTCCTGTTTTAGTTGAGAACAAGGCAACATCGGGTGATATCCATGTTGCTCGTGCACAATCTAGCTCAATTTTAATTGAGGACTGGGGCATTTCACCACTGGTACATTCAAATAAAAGGCAGTCAATGAGCATATGGATCAATTAAAAAACAATGCAATGCATTATTCTTAAGTTCATCGATCCTAATTATGGCTGCAATTAGGCAGAACTCTTACTGGTAATAATATTTTATGAAAGATGAAGAGCACCGACATAGTAAAGATCACCGTAAGGATTTTTACTTGACTTTTATTTTCAATTTGGATACTGCCACTGTGCTTTAAATTTAAAGTACACGAAGGCACAAGGAGTAATTCTATAATTTATTCAGTTTTAGTATCCATATCACCATATTTAATTGACTTAATACAAAAAACATTACACGAATCATCAATTCGAGTATTGAAAGCTGGTATGAGGAACACATCTGTATATGTGTGTGTGTATAATGCTGACAATCAACAGACTTGATTGATATTACTCAACCAGTTGATGGATTGCAGTCTGTTGCTATCAGATGCAACCCCATCAACAAACATAAAAATAACCTTAATCCATTTCAATGTGTTTCAAAAAGATGCATCACAGCATTCCATCATCGAACAACCACCCCAAAGATCAGTTGCAATTGATGGGTGACGAATCAGTGTATTGTCTTAAATCGATAGCAAAAGCTCTTAAAAGAATGCATGAGCAACCTAACTTGCATGAACTATTAAGATCTTGCTCTTATCTAAAGAGTTAAAAACCAAATATAGAAAGTATTACTAGTAGAAACTTATGTACAACCCTCGAAATAATGATTCTGAGAAACTGTGACATACTTTTTACTAGATGACATCAATGTGCACTGTTAAGGCATTGATAAGTTCATTTGCACATTCCACAGAATCTGCTCTTACAAAACATTTACACACCATAGACAGCAGGTAGCAGCTGTAGAACATACGTAGAAATTTATGCAGAAATTTTATAAATTGTGAACCATCATCCGTTAGTCTGTTGCATCAGAAAATGAATGAAGAGGGATAATAGAATACAAATTAGGAAGATAGAAGGTGGATGCAATCAGACTATGCACAATGTCTTATCTGTAAGTATCTTGTATTATCCAAAAACAATTTACCCCCATAGGGATAGTTTGACCATCCATAAGGTTCTGGTCTGATACTGCTCAAGTCTAGAAGCCATACAATCATAGAAACAAACAGAAAGAGAAGGAAAGCATTTGAAAGCAAAGAAAAGTCACTAAAATTTCTTTTGCACATATCACAAAACATGAATAGAAATCAGATCCTCCTATCATGAAACTGCAAACAGACAAACCGCTTGTGCAACATATATTGGATGACAAATAAATAATTTAGAAAAAAATACCTGCCTTCCGGCGACGTAGCAAACTCATTCAATGCAAGTGAGCATGTTGCAGACTGAAGAATTTACATTCGTATTAGAGTACTATATATTTGTAAAAAGACATGTATTTGAATTGTTTTATCTAGATCAAAGACCTGACTGTGGTAATGAATGCTGTTAGCTGCAACAATAATGACCCCACCGATGGGAGATGGAACCGCTAGAAGCATATATGAATCATACGGGAGATTCTGCGAGGCAAAGAAGCCACAATTACGAGCTTGTATATGTAAGATCGAAAGGAAACACGAGAGAGAGATGGTTGTTCGCAAACATACAGAAGCAGACCAAATCAAAGGGTGTTGCTTCAAAGTGGTGTTAATGCTCAAAGCAGTGACCATACACGTATGCTTCTTTACTGCTGCACGTCCGGCCCAGGTGGGATCCTTTTCATGAAGGACTAGCAAAACAGGTTCGATATACCCTGCAGGACACAGCACAATAAGAGCAATCATGTGCAGCAAAACGAATAAAGACATAGTTGAACTTGATCTCTTTCTCAGTTAAACCTATTTAGGTGACATTTTAATTTTATGAATATAAAAAAAATAGCTCATTGCAGCATAACAAACTGCAAACAGCCTTTTTTGTGTCAAACTTGCCATGTAGGAACGTAAAATCCTTTATGTGCATCACATCCATTTCTCGCATGCTCACCACATATGAGGACTTCACATGCGCACATAGGGTACCAGATGGCTCAGCCCCTTCTTCTTCTTCTCCAAGGCCATGGACATCCTGAACCATTTCAGATCCTTGTTAGTCATCCTCTAGCAGGCCTATAGTACTATTCCTTGAGCCTCAGAAATACCTTTCCTTCTTATATATACATGCAGAAGAAAAATGCTCCACATGTCAATGACATGAGAAATTTCATAAAGACATTGTACTTCCCTGGGGTTAACACAATATCTCAGGCAATTTCATAATCTCTTCAACTTATACTATATGATAAAGAAACTATTTATTAACCGTGACAACCATCAATTGGCTCCAAATATATGCACAGAAATCAGGCAGTTCGCTCAGTGTGTTACAACTGACAAGTATCTGTGAATTTACAAACATTCACCGGATACATTCATCGTATCAGCCAGCTCCTGACATGTCGTTATGTTATTTGCACCAGTAACGTATGGAAGAAAATGGAAAATGTAAACACAAAGCCATTCATTCAATGCTCAACGATTAATAATAGAAAGTAAATTTGAACAAGTAAAATCAAAAGGTTAAACTTTTGAAACAAGATTCTAAACAATAAGTGTGTGTATAAGCTGTTACAGAACCACAATCTTCATGGTGCGTGAACATCCAAGAATGAATGAGAGGGAAAATGAAAACGAGGAAGAATTTCAAAAAAAATATGCAAATGAACAGTCATTAATTTAAGCAAAGCTATACTAGCAATTTAAAGTCTAGATGCTACGGCATTTTTAGTTACATCATTACTGTTCGTATATCAATCTTGAAAAGAAATACTGCTAACTAGACATCAGCACGTGAAAATTTATATAGAGTATGAAGAAACTTATCCTCCAACAAAGCACATTGCTAATTTAAGAAAAGGATTCGGAAGCCATTCTTACACCACACCCTATATCATAAGTATTTAAAATTTATCTAGGCTATCATGACTATAACTTCTGATAGCTCTGCATGACTCAAACAAGAAAATAATGTCACAGAACCATTGGCCTCATTGAGAAAACAAGTTCAAACAGAAGAACATTGTCAAAAACCTATGTTTGATCCTCTAACAGATGAGAAAATGGTGGAAATTTGTTACAATAGGAACAATGATCAAATGTCTTAGAGATCGTTAATTGATATATGTACATGTATGATTTTACATAGAATAAATTTTTGTAGATTCCCTTCCATTTTGCTTACACATTTGGTAGTCAAGTGCTCAATTCATTGACAGACCAAAGCCCTCTTCAGAAAAGATATACTAATAAACCTAGTAAACAGTACATGCTAATAAGTTTGCTAGCTGAAGGTTAAGAAGTTACATCTACATACCTGTGCTGCTTTTAGCATTATAATCTGTGAGTTGTAGACAAGCACACCAGCACATCTTCCTTGAGGATCAGCACGCACCCAAGGACCTTTAGGAAACTTCTCTGATCCTCTTTTTAAATGTTGCCAATCAGGACCCTCAAAATAATGCATAGAGCTACAAAGGTCATGAGGTTCATATAAGTTTAAGTTGAGAAACTGCAGGTCTCCATGCTCATCAACACAGTTCAGGGGGTCCATCATAAGAATCCTCACCTAGATTGCAAACTGTGTGTTGAATCATCAAACTCCAGTACACTCATTTTCGCATCACGAAAGGCTAAGATAATAGCATCTCTTTGTTTACGACGGCCTTCTCTACCATGAGACAAAACTGCCATGCTCTCAACATTTCCATGTAATCTGCAATTGTAATTGAAAAGCATCACCAAATAGAAATAATCAAACACTTGAAAACCCATCAAAATCTAAGATGAACACACTTAGGATAGAATCTTCCAGAAGATCTCCTTCTCACTCCAAATCAAAGCCCAGAGTAGATTAGAGAATAGGTGGTTTCATTGGCAGTAGTCTACAAATCAAAACTAGCCGGCTGTAGTTAAACATGTGTATAGCCTGAAGGAGTTATCTTTGCTCGCAGAGTTATTGGAAAGATACAATGTCTCTCAGATTCTTTAACATGTTACAGGTATGTGGTGTTAGAAGTCTGTCAGCATTTACAATGGCAGACTTCCCCAAGATGCCGATAACACAGATATTTATCCTATTTATGAAACAACATTTATTGGCACAGCTTTTCTTAAGAAGTTTCACATTAATTGGTTTCGTATTCGTTGCCTAGGATGCATGCCTAAAGCTACACAAAAACGTTTCCGTATTGAAGAATACTTCCTCAAAAATAGTTAACTTGCTTGTGTAGGGTTCATTATTCCAAAAGTATTGAGCAATGTATACAGCTTGTCTTCTCAGAGATTGAAGTAACTGTGTTCGTTTCTTCTCAATAATTACAGTGTACTGGTATAGGAGGCTAATACAGCTCAAAGAAATGCTTTTGTTGATTTAATATGATTTTCCATACAGATAATGCATTGCTAAGCCTCCCAACAACAAGGGAGCGTGCTTCAAGTGCACCTCATACTAGCGGTATGCTTCAAGATCTAGAACATTGAGTAAACAATAAAATCCTAACACTACAAACGGCAATTAGCAGGAATTCAAGCCTCCTGATGCACTCATTTCTGATCAGTATCTATGAATGATGTAACACTTCTTCACAATTCTCATTCCTGGCGTGGAGCTTAACTGAGTTAAGCTGCCATAGCAACTTCCTACGTAGAAGTATGCAATATTTCTAGCTCAAGATTTCTGTTTACAGTTAGGGATATTTTATAATGTCGGATACACTCCCACGAGATGAGATGCTGGAATTTTCCTTAATTTGATCGGCGGAAGAAAACATGAATTTTCCAGAGTTACCACCCACTGATGCGTGCACGTGGTTCCATGATAAGAACAGAAAGCAAAATTACAGACGCGGACAGAAAGATGAGCACAACGTACAAATCTTTCCTTAGCTGGTCAAGGAATATATTTTACTTGAGGATTCACTTTTGAAAAAGGCATACTATTTTTCTAGCTCAAAACATGTTTTTTACTGCTCGATAGATTTTATATACACCTGCGAATAGAAGCATGGAAAATATCCACCAATTTTGTGTGACTCCATTCATGTACTTTTGCAGATGAACGAAATTGCTTACTAGTGGCTGCAGAAATCGTCTATGTACACACTAATTTTCTAGCTCATCAATGGTGTTCTTAACTGGTAATGGTTTTCCTTACTTGTGAGTGCATACAAGCTCGAGCCAGGCGGAGGAGACACCATCCATGACGCCACCACGCCGAGCGGCAGAAGGTGGAGCAGATCCAGCACTAACGGAAGAAGCTGCCGTAGAAGAAGAAGAAGAAGAAGAAGAAGACGCAGCAGCAGCAGCAGCTTTCACACTACTGCTCTTCTCATCTGCTTCTTCCATTCTCACGCGGTAGACTTCCAGGACATTCCCTTTGCTGATGACGAGGTTGGGAAGCACCGGGAGAGATGACGTTTTGGCGGCACCGAGGATGCCATCGTCGGCATCGGATTCTTCTCCTTGCGCGGCAGCAGCAGCAGTTTCGGCCTTGCCCAAGCCAATGGAGGAGGTCAGCGGAGGGAGGGGAGCAGAAGAAGGCGGGGCAGAAGAGGAAAGCGGAGCGGCGCTGTGAGTGAGGAAGGCGGAGCAACAGCCGTCGACTCCGGTGGGAGAATGGGAGAGCTTGAAGGCAGCGTAGCTCATGGCAGCCGTTTCCGGGGGGGTGTTCTTCTCTTCCAAGCAAGCAAAAGACGCAAAGCAAGCAAGCAAGCAAGAGCTAGCTCCTCGCACCTGTCTGCAGCGGAGAAGGCAAGCAAGCGAGAGGCAGAAAGACAGGTGATTGCTGGTCCGTGGAGCCGATGCTTGGCGACGGAGCTCCTGTCGTCCTCCTCCTCGTCCTCGTCGTCTGTTCTGTCGAGTGAAATTGCAGAGAAGGAGAGAGAGAGAGAGAGAGAGAGAGAGAGAGAGAGAGAGAGAGAGAGAGAGGGTTTTTCTCGAAAACAAGTGCACAAAAGTCTGTTGTTTATGAATGATTTTTGTTGCTGCTTCTGTTTCCGGTTTTTGGGTCTGTTTTGCTTTTGCTGCTTCCTGTTTCCCAGTTCTGCTTCTCTGCTGCATCTGTTGCTCCTGTATTCCACTTTTGCTTCTGTTTTCCAGTTTAGGGTTTAGGGTTTAGGGTGCTTCTGTTCCAGTTTAGGGTTTAGGGTTTAGGGTGCTTCTGTTCCAGTTTAGGGTTTAGGGTTTATGGTGCTTCTGTTCCAGTTTAGGGTTTAGGGTGCTTCTGTTCCAATTTAGGGTTTAGGGTGCGTCTGTTGCAGTTTAGGATTTAGGGTGCGTCTGTTCCAGTTTAGGGTTTTGGGTGCTTCTGTTCCAATTTAAGGTTTAGGGTGCTTCTGTTCCAGTTTAGGGTTTAAGGTGCTTTTGTTCTAGTTTAGGGTTTAGGGTGCATCTGTTCCATTTTAAGGTTTAGGGTGCTTCTGTTCCAGTTTAGAGTTTAGGGTGCTTCTGTTCCAGTTTAGGGTTTAAGGTGCTTTTGTTCTAGTTTAGGGTTTAGGGTGCATCTGTTCCATTTTAGGGTTTAGGGTGCTTCTGTTCCAGTTTAGGGTTTAGGGTGCTTCTGTTCCAGTTTAGAGTTTAGGGTGCTTCTGTTCCAGTTTTGGGTTTTGGGTGCTTCTGTTCCAGTTTAGGGTGGTTTAGGGTGATTTTGTTCCAATTTAGGGTTTAGGGTGCATCTGTTCCAGTTTAGGGTTTAGGGTGCTTCTGTTCTAGTTTAGGGTTTGGGGTGCTTCTGTTCCAATTTAGGGTTTAGGGTGCATCTGTTCCAACTTAGGGTTTAGGGTTTAGGGTGCTTCTGTTCTGCTTCTGCTTTGTGTGGCATCCTATTTTGTTCTGCTTCTGTTCCATTTCTATGTGCTTTCTTTTTTCTTCTCATTCCAGTTCTGCGCGCGTTCTGTTCTGTTCTGCTTCTATTCCAGTTTCGTGGGCATTCTGTTCTATTCTGCTATCACGATATAGTGACATAAGATATATAGTCGGTGAGGATTGAACCAGCTCCGCCATAGTTTGCAGTTGGTATGTCCATGACATATGTGCTTCTGTTCAGTTAGTTCTTTGCGCATTCTATTCTCTTCAGCATCTGTTCTTGTCATTCTGTTCCTGTTCTTCTTCTGTTCTTGTTATGCCTCTACTTCTACTACATCTCTTCCTTTTCTACTCATTCTTTGCTCTGTTTGAAGCCCCGACGCTTCGCTCGATGTCTTTGACCTTTTGTAACATGCTCCAACTTTGCTCAAATATAATTATTTGTGCTAAGTTATCCTGGATCCAGATTGTTCAAACCAATGTTTCTTAGATTGATAAATTATTGAGAATAACACGACAATATTGATGATACAATAGTTATTTGAAACTTTCTTACCTGATAATACTATTTACTATTAGTAATATTATCTAGTTAGTATCAATAGATTAATTATAGACAAACTATTTGAGTCTTGACTATCACAAGCACATAACCAAAATGTTATTATCATGATTCTAGCATAAGACCTTGTAGCATTGATATTTACATGCATCAGCCAGAACTAGCTATAAAGTGGACAAGCTGGCAGTATTGAAACATTCTGGATCAATTCTAGTCTTCGACACTCTTGTACTCGAGTTTCCAGGTATTTGATATTGTGCAGTCTTTCTCATTTGGGCTTGTTTTCTTTCTTGTCAATTCTTGTTGTCTTGAGTTAATCATGGTCCATGAGCTTAGCATGTGACATTGACAAGATGCAAAAATCTTAGGATGAACAACGACTATTTGAAATGATCAGCTAATGACACAACTAATTGTGTTTAAGATATCAAGAAGCAATGCAACTATGGATGCTATTAAATTGGAGCAATGCAAGATGTCGAGGATGTTGTCTCGAGTTTCGAGTCGAAAGAAGGGGATGAAGTAATGTCAAAAAATCATAATAATACGATCTCAGTTACAAGAAGTATGCACAGCTAGTTCTACCTTGTTAGAGTGTTTTCTATAAGCTAAGGTTAAAGGCAAAGCAAAGAAGATATTAAAATAAATGGATTAATTATTAAAGATTAATTAGGTGTTAAGAAATATTCGAAACATCATTTAATGAATCATTAGGATATTAAAGTAAGCTAATTCATTGTACTCTTGTGTTAGTCAAATGTTGGAGATACAATTACATACTATTTACATCATCACTTGGTAACTGAAACTTTAGGGCTAAAGACATATATTATCCTAGTCTTACATGCAGGAGTTGTATTTATCATTACAAGATAATATTGATTTTTGCTTGCCAACAAAATCGAGGATATCTAATTCAAAGGCCGATCATAAACATTGATGCCGTACAAAATTACCAAGATGAGAGAATCGGAGGTCAACCAGCAAAACCATTCTAGGAAAAACACAACGTGAAAAAAGCGTAGAAGCAGAGCATTATGACTCGACTAAACAGAAGACAAATAAGAAAAAAAATCGAAGAGCTCAGAGATCCAACTATTTGTAGAAATTTGGAGCCAGAATAGATCATTTCTACATCATAGAAAGGATAAATTAACAAACAAATAGGCTATCAAAGTTTTCGATTCTCCATCTCTTGTGCAAATGGTTTGTTTCACCAAACATTAAATTATCGGACGGAAAAACCAATACATAGCACCAGCTTTGATCTGATCGACACAAACTGAAGCCCAAAAATACAAAGACCTCACAAACATACAATCAAATCGTATTGCAACAAATACATCACTTGCTGTTCACTGCATGCAAAAAGAGTATGTGGCCCCTCAACTTTATTCAGCGAAGTTATATATACAGAATCAATCATTACAAAGACCAAAACAAAGTGTTTTAGTCTTCTGAATGGGCCTCAGTGTGCTGGTCTCCAACATCATCAATATCATTTTTTGTCCAAGGTTTTAACACGAAGAACCTTGACATCAACAAACCTCGTAGATGAGAACTAGATACAGTTTGGAATGCTCATTGTCAGAAAACAAATCCACAAGACTTCAGACTGCTGATTTTGAGTAGCTGGAATTCTGAGCAAAACTTTTCAGGTTAACAAAGCAATGCAAAAACTGCATTATGGTCTTCCCGTCACCAAATATTATATGAAAAACCAGATGGCCCTCATCTCAACGGCATGACAGCAATGTAACACCACCACAAACAATGGCTAGCACAATATAAACGACCATCAGAAGAATAAGAATAAACAGAAGCCTGCAAGAAAAAGAGATGTGTGTATTAATGATATTAACATTGGCAAGTCAAGACATCAATAAACACATGTTGAAACTTGCAAGCACAAATAGCCAGAGAGATTCAGGACTTACACTAGCTTACAATTTCTCCACCACAAGGCATTATGGTATTCGCGTGCTTGTTTACGGAATTTAAATGACGAACTCCGAATATCACTACTTTTGTCCAAAAGTAATTCCAACCGCTCACCCCGGTCCAGCACCTTGTCTATATTTCCGAGCATGACATTCCGTACCTGTTGGAAGAAGATATATTCCAAATTTTATCAGGTTGCTTGGACAGATGGAAAAAGTGATAGTACAAAATTTATTATATATTTGATCATTGCAATGCAAGAGATATTTTACACCTTAGAGTAGATAGCAGGAACAAAAAGGGACCAAATTATACATATAACGATATATTATTGACAGAGTTTATGGTTATCAGGGCAAGCATGTAGAGAAAGACCAAGACACTGCTTGAGAGTGATCAAAAAGTTGGAAGTTGAAGCTTTAGTTGAATGTCACTTCTAAGGCTGTTAAAGCAAATCAAACGATTTCTGTAAGAAGGGGGGATTACTTGCTTGATTGTGCTGCAAAAAATCCCTTACTAGTTTTCATTCGTCTGTATGGTGGATTCTCATTCAGCTTGAAGAAGTTCTACAGTGTAGACAGTGAAGAGTTCGAAGACGAAATTCAGGCATAAGTGATCACATTGATATCTTGCATGTTTTATGCATCAATAAAATGGGCCGTATGATTTCAAACTGCTTTTTATAATGTTGAGAAACAGGGCATCCATCACTGGGAAATTCTAAAAAGACCTCATTAACTCAAAACCAATTGTTACACAAATTCCATGAGATGGCAAGAAACCCTATGTTTCTCTCTGTCACTGAGCTAATCTGATGGAAGACTATCTCCACGAAAACATGGTGTAAAGGCCTGCATATAGTAGTTAGTGCCTAAGAGCTAGCATTAGACTCGCTGTTCGTTTCTTTCATTTTCTTTTTATTTATGGAAACCACTCCATAAAAAGGAACAAGTTTCTTTTTTTAGCAGAAAAGTGGTTTTGCTTGAATAAGAAGCCAGTCAATAGATCTGAAAGCTAAATAAAATGCTTAGTACATCTGCTTCGAGCTTCTTAGACCTAACAGAATCTATATACAAATGCAGGTGCCAGTTCATAATCTTTCGTTACTATGAGGTAGGTCTGAGCTGCTTTTTCTGTTTGGGCCAGGGAGAAATATTTCAAACCCTACCTGTAAACCTTTACTTCTGTCATTTGGAGACATTAATCCTTTTTCACTTTTTAAAAATGTGTATAGAAGCTGCTTTACATGAAATTTCAATGAGTAAAACACAATATCTAAACCTGATTAAGCCCGCTTTTCATGCGATTGATTGGGTCGGCATTTGGATTATTTGAGTAGTAGTCCATTTGCTGATTAAGCACTCTCGAGAATTCATTATTCATTGCATAAGCAAGAGCTGTTTGCGTCGTATCTCCATAAGCCTTCACGAAACTGGAATGTATGTCTTTCAAGAATGCAAAAGGTATGCGATCTGCAAATTATAAAGAAAGGGGGGAAGCTTGAAATAACAGATGTGAATATTCATTTCCATGTTTGACTTATGCTGTTTAGTAGATTTGGGAAAGTTCATCTGAAACAAAAGACATTCGAGTTATCAAAAGGAAGGATGTGAGAGAGTTTTTGTGTACATGTAACTACACTGAGGACATGGCTAAATCCGCTAGCTTAAATTATAGCAGACAGGGGTTTGACCTTGAGAATCAGCAGTTCTTGATGACCTACACAAGCCAACTATCTCCTATCATATTTTACGCTCCATTTGATAAGAAAACACTTTGACACCTATCTATCATTTCTTCAGAAGATTGGAATAGGAATGGTTTTTTTAACTAATGTGTATGCACTATACCATGCAGTAACACAGCATTTGCGGCTAATTCTCACTTTCCAGTATGAGATGAGCTCAACATGTGTTTCTCAATGTTATGCAGTGCTTGACGATCTATCTGTTTGTGGAAGTTAGAAGAATGCAGAAAGGCTTACTACTCCAAATCAGCAGAAATGATGTCCTGGATCTCAGTTTGTTGCATAACCTAGAGTACATTCTTGAGCTTTATGTCATTACAGTGGAAGGCTGTTAATCCGGATCATTTCATCTTCTTGATCCGTTTGTAAATGACATGGACAAACGCAAGAGATGAACATCTGAGAATCAAGAATGTCATGGGATGAAATCAAGGTCTTGCTCCCATCATGCAAGCATTAAGATGCCACCCTTCTATATAGAGCTGATTAATCAATGAAAGCAAAACATCCAACCAAATGTTGAGTTCTGAAGGTCAGTCAGAGTGGATGGAACCACCAGTATCCTAAAGCAAGATATGGTTAGCTAAAACTCAAGAAAGGCTTAAATCACTCGAAACAGACACATATTGTAAATGGTTGATGTTAGAATTTATTGATCAAAATACAGATTGGAAGTTACTCATGGATAAGTTAATAAATTATAAAAGCCTACTGCAGTATTATATATTACTTTATAAAGTAATATACTACTTTATCAACCATTAGTACTTTATAAAGTAACCACTGTTGCTTATAACAACCATAGGTTCCCATAAAGTGATTAATGGGTCTGATCCCATCCTTAATTCAGCAATGAGCAGCAAGATTAGGAATGCCATTAAGCGAATGCGTTGTTGGGAGAGGAGCAAATGCTACTAAATAACGGAAGGAGAGCATATGGACTCTCTATGATGGCAAGTTCTTAGAATGCTGTTCTACATGAGTAAGAACAAGGAAGGCCTAGACATATATTTGTATTCAAAGCGTCAATATATTGAATTTAAGGAGTGCAAAATTACCAAAATCAGAGATGCTAATTGGTAATTTTCCCCTAGGTTATGGTCAAAATCATTTTGGGTCAGGTATTACTTCTCGTTTGATACCTGTCTCAGTTACATAGATATGTACATCTCTTCCATAGCAGATCGATGCAGACGTTATGGATGAGAGTGTTCCAGGGGTGTTCTCTCAACTTCCTTTGTCAGTCAGTGTTTGTGACGTGGAAAAGCTTTCTAGAGAGCACATGGAAATGATAAGGCAGACTGTTGTCTAAGTCAGCACAGATGATTCTCTGATGTCCGCTTTGAAAGATGACAAAGAAGGACCTGGAATTGAGAACAGATTTGAAATGGCCTTTCTTTTTACATTCAAAATGGTCTAGAATGGCCTTTCTCTACAATGAGTAGATAATTAGATACAACTTAGGGGAAATCAAAAGAAGAAAGACAGATAAGCACATTTTTCTATCATCTTCAGAGGTCCAGTATGACCTATGACACCAGAACACACACAACATTCTCACATGATACGTGTGCAAATGAGATGGAGGTCTCGCTGTTCTAGACCATTATGTGATTCAAATACATTGAAATAGACAGAGACAGAGAGACTTACTTCCAAACGTGCCATCAGCCATGCAGAGGAAGGTGAGGCCATCTTCTCTGGTGACATGGAAGACACCTTGAACCTGAGTGTAGGAGAGGTTTGTGTCATCTGTGCCAGGAGGCAATTCCTCCAAGATCTGACGGGCCACTAAGCTGGCATTAGAAGAAGAGCTGGAGTATTCTGCAAGAACAACTGATCCTCGAGCGACCATGGCATAGCGAATCGCCATCTCTTGCTCTTCTTCTTCTTCTTCTTCAATTCTTCTTCTTCGCCTTCTTTGAATTCTTCTTCTCCTCCTTTCACCAGTTACTTCCTCCTTATCTGGTATGGAATGAAATCTGCTCAACTGCAATTTAATACTGAACACAAAATAAAGCCTGCAGGAACAGATGCCCCGTTCTTAAAGATGAATAAATCGGATCGTTCATACACAGCATCACGAAATAATTCCAGAAGCGGGAGATTCGATTAATCTATATTCAGAAGAAAACTGCAATCACCCTTCCTCTTCTTTTACTCTGCATGTAGCTTTTCAAATTTATTCCTTCTTCATCATCGTATGAAGACGTCTGAGAGAGCGGGGGAAATAAAACGGAACATCAGGCCAGCCTTCTTCCCGCTTGCTTCTACATGGCATAGGCCAATGCGATGGAGAAATAAGACCAAGGTCTGAAGAAGAAGATGATGAAACAGAGAAGAAAGTCAACCCAAATTTCATAGAAAATAAGTAATCCCTTAAAACGAATACTGTAAGGATCTTTCTTCTACTCATCCGTTGACCTTTCAGATCTAATCATTTCCATTACCTGGTAGGCAAAGAGCATAGTGCACACTGAGATAGATGTACAAACTACGGTATTAATGCCCAGTAAATACGATTGGACTGCAGGAAACCTGATAAATAACAGAAACCCCAATTCAAGCTAAGTTTTCATTAAATGCGGGCTTGGGTTGCCAAGGGCTGGCTTAAAATTACTATCTTTTAGCAATTCAAATATCATAGGCCGGAGATGAAACCCTAACGCATACAGCGGAGAATGAATGCCAACACAAGATACGATGAAACAAAACGTGGACCAAATATGGACTTTCTTAGCAACAAAAGGATAACATACACCCGCTTACATTTCTTAGCAGCTACTTCGTTCAAATAAGAAAGATCTACTAGCATAAAAAAAGAGGAGTAATAGCATCTCTCCCAGATGCTGGCAGGAATTTAAACGCACCATGCATCAGATTGGATGCGGGCATCATTCAAAGAGGTATTCTGTGTTAGTTATCCTAGAAATGGGAGCATCCATCAACGACCTATGCACGTTCCCCTCTGATGCGGCGCGCGAGCTGGATGTCCTTGGGCATTATGGTGACCCTCTTGGCGTGGATGGCGCAGAGGTTGGTGTCCTCGAACAGGCCGACGAGGTAGGCCTCGGAAGCCTCCTGCAGCGCCAGCACAGCGGAGCTCTGGAAACGCAGATCCGTCTTGAAGTCCTGCGCGATCTCGCGGACCAGGCGCTGGAAGGGCAGCTTGCGGATGAGAAGCTCCGTGCTCTTCTGGTACTTGCGGATCTCACGCAGGGCGACGGTGCCGGGGCGGAAGCGATGGGGCTTCTTCACGCCGCCAGTGGCGGGGGCGGACTTGCGGGCAGCCTTGGTGGCCAGCTGCTTGCGAGGAGCCTTCCCGCCGGTCGACTTGCGGGCCGTCTGCTTCGTCCTCGCCATACCTTCCGGCTTTCTTCTTCCTGATTTCTTCTTCCGGCTTCTTCTTCCTGATTTCTTCTTCCGGCTTCTTCTTCCTGATTTCTTCTTCCGGCTTCTTCTTCCGGCTTCTTCTTCCTGATTTCTTCTTCCTGATTTCTTCTTCCTGATTTCTTCTTCCTGATTTCTTCTTCCGGCTTCTTCTTCCGGCTTCTTCTTCCGGCTTCTTCTTCCGGTTTCTTCTTCCGGCTTCTTCTTCCTGCTGCTGCTTCTGCGTCGGCTTCTCCTCCAACAAACAGACACCTCGTGTGTCTTCGCGACCTTCTGCTGCTGCTTTCTTCGCCTCCTGCTTCCGGCTTCTCCCGATTCTGCTTCTCCCGATTCTGCTTCTCCCGCTTCTGCTTCTGCTGCTGCTTCTTCTGCTTCTGCTTCTTCTGCTTCCTGCGTCTTCTTGCTCTTGCGTTTATAAAAGGAAGACATGTTCCGTTTCTTCCCGCCCTTTTTGCTCGTTGGGGTTTTCCCGCGCGCGCTGAGATCCGACGGTAAACGGATGGGATGCATCCATCCAACGGCTCTACCCTCTCGATCCGGCTGCTCGCTTCCCATTGGCTGCCGCTCCCTCCTAGGCGGATCGTCACCTTCTTCTTCTTCTTCTTCTTCTTCTTCGCAGCCCTTCTTTATACGTATGCGTATACGTATATGTAGTGCGTACGTGCGTGCCTATACTAGGTATATATGTCGTATACTTGCATTCATCTCTTTATACGTATGCGTATACGTATATATAGTGCGTACGTGCGTGCCTATACTAGGTATATATGTCGTATACTTGCATTCATCTCTTTATACGTATGCGTATACG
>JBBBWG010027512.1:28307-47347 GCA_037176905.1 Azolla pinnata | reverse complement strand
TGACCAACCTTCCATGTCAATTGGCTACACTTTTTCGTTTGAAATCCAACCATGGTAGATGCAAACATTCAGCAGATACCAAACCAAATCACACATCATGTTATAGATCAAAGTGATGTTTATTAAAATCCTGGAAATGGCTCCAAACAGTTACTGAGGTGTTATGCTAATGCAGTTACAAGGATAAGCCTGCTTCAACTTTACAACTTCATCTCCCAAATGGCAAATCCAAGCCAATATATAACTTCATTTGGGGACATTGAAGCAAATCAAATGAGAGCCAATATTCCAATAAGGCATGTAGATCAAGAAGAAGTGTTCGATTTGGTGAACATGGTTATTGAAGTCCATCTGTAGAAATACAATAATGTAACTAAGGAATGTACAAAATTTACAAAGAGGATAGGATGGCATGTGAAAACACCTTGGTCATGCCATCTGAAAGAATAGACAAAGATTGTATACAACAATTGCAGGTTTGATGCTGGCAAATCTTCGATATAACTGGAAATGTAGTAGTACTCTCAGTTAGTTGAATGAATTGAGGTCATATTTCTTCTCATTTATTTCAAGACATCGAGAAGTCATCAAATACAATATGATGTAGAAGGGTGCGCCAGATTCATGGATGGATATATCACACAAATAACACAATTTGCAAAAACCTTTAATTCCTTTTCTTATCTTTTCTGCCGGCGAGGATACGTGAAATCTGCAATCCTCTGCTGAAGGCTTGGTTGAATAAAAGGCGAGTTTGGAAATCTGAAATGAAAGGGAACCATGCCAACGTCGCTATAGGCATAAATAGCGCTAGACCCATAAGGTATTCATAAGCTCGAGCAAGTGTCTTCACAGATTCCCACAAACGAAGCTCTTTCACTAGGGGCTTACAAGCCTGAGCAACCTGAAAAATGCAAAGCATTATTCTTACTCCACCTTTGTATCGATTTCCCAGATACAAACCATCAATCAATCACCATAAATATTTGTAATTCCAGAAAGGCAATACCTGACTTGTGTTGTGTAATTCTGCTGAAAGTCGACTTTGTATGTGGAATTACACAACACAAGTCCGCAGAATTATTTGTAATTTATCGACACTTAACGGCGTACCTGAATTAGTGCCCATCCCGTAGGAAGGCATGCAATGAGACCCACAAATAGATCTCCAACTGTAAGTTCTCCTTTGGAAAGAAAAATAATGACAGTTGCTATGGTCGCAAAAAAACCCATCCCTTTGAGGAGCCGGAAAAAGATCTGCCATCCTGCCTTTGACCTACGCCTGCCCTCCGAAAGCAGCTAAAAAAAGATGATTGCCAAGCTTTGTTATACATCAGCCCTCACTAAGGTTTGAAAGGCCATCAGAAAATAATCTAAAAGTTTACCTTGAGTACAGCTAACACAGCGACTATGAATCCCCAAGATAGTCCATACACCTGCATGTTCAACAAATATATGTATATATATATATATATATATATAATGGTAGTAGGTCCAGAATATATGAAATGTGTAATATAAATGGCACTTTGGTTGTTCTCACCAGGAAACTCTTGTTCTGATGAACAATATTTAAATGATAAATAAGACCATACTGGTATAAAAGAAATCTGATTGAAAGCAAGATTTCTGTCAACTTTCCAAGCAGCCCAGAAGTATCAAGATGGCTTTGCTCTTCATCCCACCATGATTCCCAGCTCTTGTTGGAGGAAACACCTATGCCACCACGATTGCTTACCCACTTGTTCCATTCTTCCCAATCTTCTACAATTTTCTGCCATTCAAAACCTGAGGGGTTGAACAAGAATGGTGCAAAAAGCCATGTTCCTACCAGCAACCACATTGAGTATGTGATCAGCAGGTAGGGAACTGACTTGTGTTGTTCAATTCCATATACATAATAAACTATCAGCATTATGAGCAGCTCAATCCCTTTGGTGAAATGACTACGTGAATAGAGGCGATAATTTTCAGCAAATTTTGCATGAAACACAACAAATCCACGGCCAGTAGACCGATACTTTGTCCCTCCATGCAGCAATGTGCGACCATAGAAATGGACTTTTGTACCCATGGAGAAAATGAAAAAAACAGATCCGAGCTGCAGTTGCATTATGATGAATTCACTAATGGCCTGTCGGAAGCCCCGCTCCAATCCGATCTCCATCACCATAGGAAGAGCTGTTAGCAGTCCAATCTGCACAAATGATTGAGACGCTAACGCAGCCTTAAAAGCTAAGTTATTCTCAAGGCTTGCAAAGTGTTCTAAACTGGCTTCCAGACCACTAAGAGCGAGATAGATTCGGCCATACAGGAACACATAGACTATAAGTATTACAATCTGCAATACAGATGTCAAAGAGAAAAAATATGAACACACAGCTTAAATACAAAAATATAGTCGAGGAAATGTACAAGAAAGCATCCAAAAGATCAACTCACAAGATTGCTGAAGTAGAACCCCACAGTTGTAAAGTACACTGATAACATTCTGAAGAAGTCCATTCTATGGCCAAGGCGATACAGATCACGACTCATTGTTTGCTCACCATTTCCATTTGCAATCTTGGCTTCGAACTGGCTTATCTGATTCAGGCCCACATCTCTTCCCTTCCCAACTTGTATATATTCATGATGTGTAACAAGTCCAGACCGCAAAGTGGTATTGAAACCTGAATACCTCAACATGGTTTATGTAACTCTATTTCTTGCACACTTAAGAGAAAGAGGAAGAAAGAGCATATAATCATTACCTGCAAAGATATCCTCACTGAGATTAACGCCTTTAGAAGCTTTGCTAATGCCACCTCTACTTATGTGGAAAAGTCTCTCAAAAACATCAGGATGTCCATAATGGAAACGGACCCTGTTTCAGCTAGGTCTTAAGGTAATGCAGCATTCATAATAGACAAAAAGTAAAGATAAACAGTTAATAGCACAATACTTGAGAGGATCGGCCAAAACTCTTTGTGCTATAGTCACAAAACTGGACTCTTGATTTGACATAAACCCAGCAAGAGAGGAGACACTGCAAATACAATTTTTAAAAAAATCTTTTATAAATATGTGACAACTCGATTAGAAAAAATGTGGTAAAAACCTGCAGCAAATATTCTAACATGTTCCTTAAAATGACCTGTATTCTGACCAGTAGATTATGATAAAAAAATTGTTCCTCAAAGTACAAACAAAGTTTAAAGTTACTTTTTACATTGAAACACCTCCGTAATGCCCACAGCACATTTGTATTCAGTAAAAGGCGTTTTAAATAAGACATGAGAATAATTTCTCCTCCCTGTCATGTGCATGGATACTCTTCATAATATTGTCATGGATCACCTTAGATAATGTAGGAGTGATTCTGATTCTGTGTATACATGTATTTGAGTCATAGCTATTACTGCAATTCTTCATTCCTAAGCATTCTTACCGTTGATTCAACATACAAATAAGAAAAGCTCAATAAGCTAGAAGAGGAATACAAGATGCAACAAACGAATTTAGATTCGGCTCACAAAATTCATTGAAATCACAGCCATGTTCCTTGATCGAAATATTCATGAATAATATATTACCATCTGTAATGAAGCCAAAATGGACCATGAAACAAGCAAGAGCTCCACAACAATATTCATTTGTTGTGGGGTGGGAGGCGGAATTGCTCTTGTGAGAGAGGGTGAGAGATATGGAATGGATAAACGTTCAGGAGAGAGAGAACTTTGTTACATTTATGACCTGTTGAATCTAAATTGAATCTCACTTCGTAGCCAAATGGGTTTTGAACTTTCCTAGTAAATTGAATGGAATCACAAGCAAGGTTCCTATTCATCCATTGAGGCATCCTCGCAACGAGATAGATCTGATTCTCTATTCCACACTACAAGGCTGTTTGGTTATCCTTTTTTATTGGCATTTGTGGTGAAGTAAGTGCCTTCTATATAGAGCCCAAAGACTCCCCTTGCTATCCTAATTATTATGTAGTTGCTCCAAAATTTGAAACCTATTCTCTTGATTTGCAGTAGGTATCCATTGTTATATGGCCTGTTTTTCTTTGGCTAATGCATTTTGTCGATTATTAAATGCTTGATTGGACACATGAAACCAATTTTCCTCTCCATCTTTAGTGGTTTCTATCTGTTCATGCACATTTCTTTTCCTTTTGATATATCGTATTGTTGGTGAGCTGCCTCTTTTTCTACACACTCCCGTGCCTTATGGCCCATTTTATGAAATACAAAGCATTCAACATACAAAACACGTTGTGTTTTTTAAAAATTTCCTTCTAGCACAGGTAATTTAATATGTGTTGCTAATTTCATACTCCAAGATCCTAACAGTTTTATTGGAGGCACCCCAGTTGCAGTCGCAACTCTTGATGCCATAGTATGTGAAACTTATAGGACTGCTGTTTATCAATCCTAACTTTGGTATCTGTACATATTCCTTTCCCAATCCTGGTAAAACTGTTTAAAAGTGGAACACATCTTCTTCAAGTACAGCTGTTGCAACATCAAATCTATGATAACATGGCATAATTACTATTTGTGAACCTCTTATAGAACTCTGTTTATCTGCAACAATTTCATCACTGACTCTATCCTTTCAAACTACCCAAAAACTGTATATCAGATATTTTGCAAATTTCAACTTGTGAAGCTGCTTGTAACATATTCCTCAACTCTCTTGGCTAGGACAACTTCCTACTCCACAACATACAAAGACATAACCTATAAACGTTGTACAACTTGGAGAAATCTAAGATTTTCTTCTATAGATAGTGTTACATCTACCTCAACAGTTGAAAGCAGAACGTCCTCCCAGGAGTGCTCCTGACATCATGTCGATGGAACCTGGTTATTGCCAGTATTCATCTTGCCTATGCAGCCAATCTCACCTCAACGCTTTTAGTGACATAGGCTGCTAGGAGAAAGAGAGGATATTGGCCAGGAATAGCATACGTTTCATATTACAAACAAGGGTAGAGCTTCTGGATGCTTTACTATACCATGGATGTGAGGAAATCTCTCTAATTTATATTTTAAACAGTTCGTTCCTGTCAACAATCTGAATTTGAGGTAATAAACCGCTTTCTTAAAAGTTGTCTAGATTAAAACCATTTCAAAATTCCTGAAAGCACAATTAATTAGAAGAATTTTGAGATATGAACTTAATAAAACTAAGCAACCAGCGGAAAAGAACCACATACCAAATTGGAATACAAAAATTATTAGAAAACTGAATATACTGATTGAAGGTAAGTTCATTAGAATCTAGATCCAACATTAATAATTCTTATTCACCTTCCAGTAAATATATGTTCACGCATCCCAAGTATAGACGGCATTCTTGCTCCATCCTTTTTTAGGAACTCTTGTAACAAGTTCCTCATCTTTAGTGCTTCTTCCAGATAATTATCCTGTGAATAATTTTCCACTCAGAAACAAAACGTGGGTCCAATACACGTAATGAGTGGTTGAGATATACCTGGTTCATATCTATTGCTTGCAAGGCCTCCCCTCGTGTGAAAATGATTGCATGATTCTGGTTCTCTGGTTTGCCCTCACCTATGATGGGATATCCAGGAAGTTTGATACTGTAAATTTCCTAGGTTCAAAAGCCAAATATCATTAGCCTATAAACCCCCACATATATAACAAAAAATATTGGATCCTAACTAGATATACACCTGCTCTGTTGCATTCTTATCATCATCATCAGAAACGACCACTTTTACTAGTTTCGAGTAATATTCCTTTCTGTTTAAAACTTCCACCTCATCAATATATGTCACACGCAAAGAAGGATGTCTGGAGGGAGAAAAGGAGATTCGGTGTCAATCAAAGAAATTTATATAATCACAAACAGTATTAATAAATACACCCACTCACTCTTTCATTAAATTCAATATATCTTGAGCACACGGATCTTGAGTGCGTTTTTGTAACCCATATCTCTGACAAGAAACAATATATGTGAACTTAATGTCTGCAACAGCTTCAATATTTTTCAGAAGCCACTTTTGATTGTTTTCATTAGATACAGCCTCTAGCGTCTGATTGTATCCTTTCATGATCTCTGCTCATAAACATACTCTGTAAGAAGATACTTCAGATAATAGAAAGAGTAAATTAAGAAATAGTGTGCAACCATGCGGTGTTGCCAAGTCGTAAAATGCTTGCTGCTTCAGAGCCCGCCTATAATACATCATACCTCGTACTACAGAAAAAAAAAAAAATCAATCTTCAGGATACAGCATACCCATTACTAACAAAGAGATATCAATGCACTAAAGGTTTCCGAAATTCTAGCAAGACAGATTTTGTCACTGCCACCATTCAACTATTAATGCCACCAACCTGTCCGTGCCAGTGTTTGTGCACGATAAGATGCCCACCGCTGAACTGCAATTGAAGTTTTATCAGTATCCCAAACATCTAGTTCATTACAGTGTTCCCGCTCCATGAAATTTCTCCAATCATCTGAGAAAATAACAGCATCCATACATGGGCATTGAAACTAATCTACGTCAGTTCCACACAATTTAGGATTTCAGACTAAGGATTAGTTTAAGGTAAAGGTTTTTGACATCATCATAGCGTTGCAAAGCATTCTGATGTGAACTAAATTTGTTCTCAAATAAACTCTGAAAAAATCAGCTAGAGGGTAAAGTAGGTAGATATGCCTGCACACCTATGGAAGAAACAACTTTCCAAATGTGCCATGAAGGAGTGAAAGCGATAAAAATTTGTTCATCCATTTGGTAATATGTGGAAGCATGGATCGACTGTGTTTGAGTGTGAGGGTATTAATCTAACATGTACATACTATTCGATTGCTTTAATACACATGAATATGTTTATAGTACATACACTGCATCATCTAGAGCAAAGAAACTCTATCTTCAACTTACATCTCAGTAGGAATGTGTCACTATACACAGTATACAACACATAAAAATACGAATATGGAAGGAGTATGAGCTTTGTTCCAAGAAAATTATGTTTGACTTTGGGGGTGTTTTTGTGAAAGAAACTGAGATAATATCACCTCCTCAAAGAAAGTTTTGGCCCCCTACATATGGTGATGCAGCAGAAAAACTAACGGAGCTTGGGATTAAATATTCCTGCTAGAACAAGAGAGACAGGGGACTCTAAAAGACAATAATACAGCCACAGAACCACACGAGTAAAGAACCATCATAACTTACTACAGATGGTGATTGAATATGGTTGGGTTTAAGTATTCTTGTTAGAACTCAAGCAATACAAGGGGACATTGATTCAACCACAACCAATCAGCATAGAACCATCACAACTTTCCTTTTTGCTTCATCACTTGGTCTTATACTTAATCAATCAAGGCCTGCACAAGTAAAAACTTTGCAAGCAAAGGAGTTAACAATAGATTGAACAATAATGATTTTCCAGGCATGCAAGCCTTCAAAATCTGGACCATGGTCTCGCTTCTGGGACCTCCCTACCTTGAATACGCCACTTTTGGAAATCTTTTAAATACAAAAGCTGCAGTCTCTAAGAGTCGAGAAATCCAAGAATGCAGATCAAAAGCTTATTTTGTCATTTTTAGTTATTTTTATTTCTTTTTACATTTAATTCAGCTCCTTGTTCAAAGATGAGACAATGATGTAACATATTATCACTCATTTAGCCTTATGGGAAATTTTGGCCTCTTGAACAATGTAAATGTATCGTTCCTTCACATGAATTTAAATACATACATTTATCAAGAGCTTCTTCCTAAAAGCAAGTTTTTGATCTATTCCAGTGAAATCAAATGTACCTGGATAAATTTTTTGAAGATAATAAAGAATTGAAATGCCATCCTCATTCTCAGTCTCTAATGCTTTCCTTGTATACAATACGTCCTCCATAAAATAAGGTGTAAGAACACTGAAAAGGTATCACCACATGTCAAGCCACTGATGATTGTAGTTCCAATAGCATTCTTTAGGCCGAACAGAAACCTGAAGGAGAGCATGTTGCGAATTTCCGGAGGTTGTGGGATATCCATAAATAATGAATTTGTAAAAAATAACAAACGGCGCCTTGCTTCCACATTGGTTGGGACATCCATGGCAGATTCGTTTGTAGTCAAAAGCAAATGGAGGCGCTGAATCTGTGACATGTTACAAACATGTAAAATCCTAAGTTTGATACATAAAAAAAACTCTCTTTCTGAATGAAGGTTAGATATTGGTACCTTCTTCTCAAATTCCTGAGGAAGAGGAAATTGAATATATTCATCACCAAACAGTGTGGGATTTTTGGTTTTGTCAACTGAAACATTTATCTCATCTGTTGAACCATGGCTTAAGTTGGGGTAGGGCCGTTGGCTATTCTCCATAAGATCTGGGATCCTACATGTACCATAGTCTAAGACAATTAACTAAATATATTAGAGAGGAAATTGCTGCAGCATAAATATGCCAGGTGATTTGTACACATCAGATAATACTGGAAAATTGCCAACGAATAGAGAAATTCATATATTAGAATTAAATGATTTGAACTGGCTTTTGGCAGTAGTGGCTGAACAGTTTGATTTATCAATCTTGAGTAGCGATTAAAACAACTTCAAAATTTCGGTTGAGTTCACTCTGGTTTAGGGTTTAGGGTTTATGATTTGATTGGGGTTCAAGAACAGTTTGATATAGTTAAAAATAGTTCCGTTTTTAGACTCTCCATTGCCTGAACCCATTAGTTGTCATGAAGGAATGCAATGATGACTATTCCATTGTTGTAGATATGGTCTGCTCAGCTCCTAAAAGTTCAGATCATTTTGAGGTACCAACAATAATAAACATGAACTCGATCAATGCTTCAAAAATCATGCAAGAAACAGTAATTCATAGTCAGGAAAAAGGAACACTCACGAATCCTGCTTGGACCTTACATCCTGTGTGTAAACTTCATAAATATCTTGCAGTAGATATGTAACCCTTTCCTTCTTGCTTGAATCAGAATTTTTCTAATTAAATATAAATGTCAGACTGTGAGATGGTTTTAAAAAAATCGCCAAAATAACTGCTGGCAGTATAACAAATGATTTACCAAAATCTTAACAAGCTCAGCGATTTTTCCAGTAAGCAATGGCATTGCACTCATGCTAAAGCCTTGGAGGATATTTCCATTTAGAACACGTTCGACATCCGAGATGACTAATTCTAGAACTCTGCATATGAATGTAATAATGATTAAAACTAGTAATTTACATAAACAATGAAATCTGACTGAAGTAAACCTTACCGTTGCTCTCGTTCACCAATGAACATAGCACCTAAGACGATTATGAATAATTCATAGCATTCTTTAATGGCATTCTTCATGAAACCTCCATCTGCATTAATTCTATCTATAAAGTCTTTATCTCCATTTGCCTCTGTGAAGTCTTTTGTTGTTTGCAGTGCTAGTCCTATCTGTTTGATATTTTTCGTAGAGATTTGAATAGCAAAGCCAAATAAAACAATATAGAATTTGAAGTTTCACTTGAAGAATTAAAACATTCATATTGTAAGGTGTTGGCTATATCAAATTAAGATATAAAAATTTGAAAAGATACCTTATCTGCTAGCAAAAATGCTGGCCACTGATTATAAGTTGATGAATCCTGAGATTGTGGTATCAAAAGAAGTTCTTTCTCATAGTTACTTAAATAGTCTTCCTCTCGCAGACATTCAATAATTTCATTCCACAGCTGAGAAAATTTTGCAAAAACTTCTTTGTCTTCTTTAGGTTCTTCGACAGTGTTCAATAAAGATAATCCTTTACGACGGGGTCTATCTCCTGAGGAGCGGACAAGCTTCTCTTGAAATGCTGTAGGAAGGCGGTGAAATCGAGATCTCAACATCCCTAGATTTCGGACCTGTAAAGAGAAAATAACCTGCCGGAACTTAACCACTCATCTCTGTTACAGCTCTCGTAGCTCTCACGAGTTATTTCTCCTTTTGAAGTGGAAAATATAGTTTTCAATGTTCTCTTCTTTTCCATAAACAACTACATCACATAGCTGGATATTTCATCAACATCAAGCAAATATAAACATCCATATGCAACATAGTTCTAATTTTGAATCGAGGTACATACTTGAGTCAGAGATTCAAGTAGGTGTGCTCCTCTTCTATTTGTATGGTTCGCATTTTATGTTCTATGAATGATTAAGCACCAATCACTTACACAACAGCCAACATAGAATGGCATAAGGACGATGCCAAAACCTTCTGCAAGGATCGTTTATGGCTACTACCATGATAAGAATTTGTGCATAAAATGATCCACCATAGAATTTAAATACATGTTTATAGCCGTAGAAATTCAATTTTAAACTGTCACAGAAAGAAATGGCATATGCACCCAGACAGGTCTTTAACCCTGAAACTCCCACCATCTGTGGACAACTACAAACTTCAACTGTGTTATGAAAAAGTAGACAGAAGGTAAGAAAAGATACCAACCTCACCAAGATGTGCCCGGAGTCCAAGGAATCCACCACTTAGAGTTGAAAACAATGCATACCATATTTGTGCATCCATAAAATATACCTGTTAAAGTATGAGTGCCAAACAAGAAAACATTATACTAAAGACGTCACATTTAGATCCTTAACTTGAAATTCTCGCTTCCCACCAGGATTATCGGAGACCACAGTGCAAGAATTACTCCCCAATTATAATTTGCTGCAAATCACTTTCCATGAAACTCAGCCAATAACATTTTTATTAAATTGTATGATACTGGATATGAGAGACACCACACCTCTAGGGAAAAATTCATGCCATTGGTATTGCCCCTGCAAGGGAGCTTGGATAATTTCTTTTGTAGGTGCCACCAATGGCAATATCTATAGAAATAGAAGAAAAACACAAGAAAAGGTAATAATGAAATAGTTCAATAATAACACGCTGAAAAATGGCAGCTAAATCAACATCTTTCTAGAAAGAATGTAATGATGCAATCTATACCTCAACATAATAGCTGAACAAAATTTTGGAAACTAACAGCAAAACCCAGAATAGAGTATACCTAATAGAACAACCAGACTTTTAATGAGATCCACAAATCCACATGCTAAGCATAATAAAGAATCTTACCAGAAGAGGCTCCAGAGGTTTTCATGCATTCCTCGACCAATATACTGTGCCGGCTGCATTTATGAAGCATAAATCAGAATATGCAAGAAACTTTTAAATGATCACAGTGTTGTTGAATGTAAAATAAAACAAATTCATTTCCCATGAATTGTACGTTTCTATGGCCTTTAATTCAGATGAGGTAAGGACAAGAAATTTCATACATAAAAAAACTTTTACCTGAGCCCACCAGAGAAGCACTTTAATAACAACATGATCATTTTGTTCAATTTTACGTCTGCTTGCTGG
Organism: Azolla pinnata; assembly: GCA_037176905.1. NCBI lineage: Eukaryota > Viridiplantae > Streptophyta > Polypodiopsida > Salviniales > Salviniaceae > Azolla > Azolla pinnata. The sequence goes on along the minus strand of JBBBWG010027512.1, from coordinate 35,955 downwards.
AAAAAAAAGCAGTCCTATACCAAGGACATCCGGTGCCAGAAACACCAATATTGCTGTTATATAGAGTAAAGGACTTTCTGGTTTCCCAAACCAGTTTTCAATGGTTGTCAACAGTTCAATAGGTGCTCCAAATGTTCGGACATAGCACACCGGCAATACTATAACCCACCCCAAGGCAACAATAGCTTTCAAGATGTACCGCAATATATCAAAGGAATTCATGCTCCTCCAAGCCTTGAAACTCAAGCTGATATCCACAATTGCTGTTCATTTATAAAGCACATATTCAGGCCATACATACATCAAAAGATAACTCTAGCTAATGTTGAATATATTCAAGATACATATAATTAATTCACCATGTAAATAATTAGCACTACGACACAATTGACAAATACAGACCCGGTGGCCTTGTCACTATCATTGTCGATACATTTAAGATCATTACCACCCAACATAAAGCTGCTATCATTGGTTTGGTAGACCTAAATCTAGAATCGACCCCCTGTTCGAGATCTTTCAAATGCAGAGGTTTCATTACACCTAAACTTTACAGCTTAAATGTTTCCATCTATAGCAATAGTTATATATTTAGCACCTTATGCAACTACTGTTTAGGACAACAAAAAAACACTAAATTAGTCTTTATTCTTAGCATTGAACGTCTATGGTATAAAAATACGAAATGTTTGGTGCCTTCTGCAGCTTTACTATTTACTTATAATTCATTTGGTTTGTCGTTGCATATAATGAAACAGTGTGAAGACAGGACGTGTATGAGAGACAAATTGACAAGATACGCATTGAAAGAAACTGAAGATAGGAAACAGATGATCTCTACTCAAATGAGCTTCTAAGAACAGAGAAATAATGACTGGAAGTGCAACATACTAACTTCAATACTCATTTACGAATCCAAAATCTACTCCACCACCAAAAGATAGATGCTTTGGGATTGGTTGGATATTCTTCTGCTTCTAGGGTCTGAAATTTACATAAGGCAGCCGAATTTCTCCACATCTCCATTCATATTTTCTTAGACTAATGTGTGAAGATTCTTTTTGGTTAGTCCCAAAACTGTTCTCTTCTGGCTGTTCCCTGCAAATGGTTTTCTGGTATCTGACCCTTGCAGTACCTCCTTTAGGCAGCGAATACAAAATTTCAAACCAACTAATACTCAGGGACACCGTCCATAGCACTACCTCATGCTTTGATACTAGAACTCATCAAAACAAAGGCGGAGAATCTGCACATGGCAAGCATTGTGACTTCGTGATCAAACTTCTGGGGCAGTACATGAATATACCTTCTCTCTGAATTTTCTCTCTGGATTTTACCAACCCATCCATGTAGAGTTGGCCCTGAAAATGCATCATCTGTGAGATAAATACAAATTTTTTTCACTGCTTCTGTCACTTGCAATTTCACATGATCGCACATTATAATTCATATTGATCACCCCTTGATATTTTTTTCATCTCTCTTCTTTGGACCTTTTTTAACTTTTTGCCAAGTTAACATCTTGCTTTCTTCCTAACAAAAGAACTTCATACCTAAAAAAATAGTCATGTATACATAAAAATGGCGGTTTGAGAGTTTTTTCATTGGACAAGGGCTTTTGTGATCCCATGGACTTTCTGGGATCTTTTCTTTAGTTGTTTTCTTAACTAATGAAAGGATAATTTTACAAAAAATAAATAAAAATGAGTGATAGAAAAGTACCATGAATGAGGTTGAAAATAGCGGCTGTAATGAAAACACTCACAACCTTGTTAAAAACAGGTCCTTGAAAGATATCAGTCAATGCGCCTGACCCATTCCATGCAACTATAACCAATGTCTAAAAAGGGAACTAGCAGACATTGGTACAAGTGTTTTGGCCGTATCAAATCACCAGTATTTCTCGTGGATAGCAATTACCTGAAGCGTCAAAATGAGGAATGACCACATCCTGCTAAAGCTTCTGAAAACATGAGAAAAAGATCGAGCTTCAACAAAATTGCACTTGCCAATCCATGAACTCTTGCCCTGATGATTGATAATTTGTCATAAATAAACATTCTATCATACTCTGATATTTCATAAATAAATAAAAAATTGCCTCAAATTTATAATTGTCCTACCCAACTAGGACAGTCAGATGATGTGAAAAAGTTAATATCAGTTGCCATGGGCCATCCTAGACGGAAGCAATCAGGTGACCTATAGAAAAAAAGTAAGAATTGACGAAAGCAGAAAAAACAACAAACAACGTTCAGAAGTTACTTGTTAAATTTAATTGTAATTACCAAAAGAATTCGTTCAAGTCATCATAATTTCTCCAAGCCGAGTGTGGAGCCCTACCACCCTTGCTATGGCTCGCTTCCTGCAATTGATAGTGACTAGATTAGATCAACTCATTTGAGAAACAAACAACTGATTTTTCTTTAACTAAATATACCAGAATATGAGAAGCAATTAAGAACAAACAGGTGCCAAGATAAATTCACACAGAAGATGAAAAAGCTGCCCAAGTGTTTCTCACAGGCCCATAAGTACAGAGATCGCATTTAAATTTCTAACAAAGTTCTAAAAGAATCTCAAAAACCTTACAGGTCAAGTACATATGAAATCTTACCTTATTTATGACATTATAGATCGGTTTAATTACATTATCAAGAAAAGCATTTTCTTTTCCTCCATATGCAGGCTTCACGTTCTCCCCTGTTACAGGACTTACATATACATTTAACATACCATTAAGCTCACCAGCCATCTGAAACACAATCATAATGAAAATGACGTTAGACTATCCTAAAAGCCAATAACTTATACAATTTTGATTATGTCACATTACATGGTGGAAAATGTAGCAAAGACACTCTGGCATAAATCTTAGATTTGCAGCTTCCCCCCAAATCAATAGAAAAAGACCAATATACAAGATCCTTCTTTGTTCGATTGTGTGTTGTTTATCCTCCAAACTGAAGTAACAATAAGAAAGAAGAAAAGATATATTAACCTTTGAGTAGGCCGCTTTAGGGTTTAGGATAACACACAAGATAATATCTTGCATTGCTGTTGTATCTTATAAAGACAATTACACTGAAATCCTAAATGGATAGCACAGCATGCATTCCAAAACATACGTTTAAATCAGTGCATCCATTCTGCACTGCTAAGGAAGCTATTTTGTTAGTTCATCTGTGCATCAAGCTTCGATCACCAAAGCATGTTCCTATTTTGCAGTATGATAGTCGAAGTGTCATATGTGTGGCAAAGACCCTGGTATTCCATGCAGGCGCATAATCAAGAGGTGATCAAGGGCAGCCTGATCAAACAAAAAGTGCTTTTCTAGGAATGCCATTTTCATTTCTAGTTTGATCATTATAGTGTCTCCATTTGGAATGTTATTTTCATTCATAGCATGTAAGTCCACCATGAGACGTTTCATCACCATCACATACATATCCATTGTATGTACGTTTCATATCACAAAGTTCTAATTCCTATTCATACATCTCTATTTCCTATGCTCCCATTCCTACCTAAAAGGAAGAGAATGGCGGGTGAAGAATTTTGGAAAGAAGAAACATAAAGATACGAAACAATGATTCTTCAACTGAAGATTGAATAATAGAGCAAAGACAAAATGAAACAAGACCCAACATTTTGTTGCATTGAACTAATTCTTCTGATCATATGGATCATGCTATTTCACAGAATAAATAAAAAAAATCCTTAAAGTGGGAGCATTTGGTATTTTATGATTTAAAGACTTACAGGATGTTCTTCTTTCTATGCAAAAACTTGCACCACAGTTCATAATTGCCAAATAACCTTTCCATCACACTTTCCAAAGCTTTGCCACTTAGCTGAAGATTTCAAATAAAAGCATTCTAAACATTAGAATGAATTTATTTAGAATAATTTTAATTAGTCCACAAGACAAGCTATTAGTCACCTTATTCGGAGAATCTGATTCTGGTGACAGTCTCATGTGCATATTGGCAAGAAGTAAAATTAGATTTTCTCTCTGATTTGCTACATTATCTTTCTGTAACCAAAATGAAAGCTTTTCAACTCCGATTTCCATAAGAAATATCTGTAGAAACATGAACGGCAACATACTTGAAACCCAAATTTAAGTCGTAGCCAATCAAGCACATCATTAGTGTCTGCTTCTGGTACCAAAGATTGCTCGAATTCAAGCCCACGGACGTTTCGAAGTGCTTCCATTGCTACAACCACCTGAAGAAAACCCAAAAAATTGTACTTTTTTTTTAAATCAACAATTTACCAACAGAAGCAAACAATAAATAGCTATCTAATGTCTCCAAACTGTTCTCATATTTAATATCATTCTTCTCCATATTTGAACAAAGATGCATATAGCCCTTGGGCCTCAGTTTGCCTACACCTCCAGCTCTTGAGCATTGCCTCTTCTTGCGCAGTCAAAAATGTGTGCTACATAGACATAAGAGTCTCCCACTCTAGTCTATTTCTCCAAAACGTTATCAATAATTAGCATCATCCTTTTTGCATATTTGAGACAAGATCGATGGAAGCAAGCCTCTGTTTACCTACACTTACAGCTTTTGAGCCTTGTCTCCTAGGCACAATCATCAATATGTTTACTACGTACACATACAAGTCTCGTCCATGCTTTATATGTACATAAATAGATGGTTCCAGTTTTCTCCACCACTCACAGCAATTTTCCGTTGATTGAAAAATGCTTATTATGTTAACTGACCCAAGTATTTCTTCATGCAATTATGATAGTTTTCTTTGTCCTCGTCAATTTGTCTCAAATGGCAAATAAAGGAAGATCTAAACCAGAGGGGTCTTTGGCAAGCAAAAGGGTTAAATCAGATCCGGCAAAAGAAATTCTTTTGGCATGTAGACTGACAGTCTGTCAACCTTGTCATCAATAGATAAAGATCATTTTCTCATCAATAGAGAAACAAGAATAGCTTGACAATAATTTGATCAAGGTATTCCCACTGTCAACATGAAAACAGTCTACAATATATTGATAAAACTTCAGTAATTATGTTCACATAGAAAAGATTCAATGACAGACATACGACTTCTCAACAACCAAAATTTAACCTTCACACATCCAACTAACAAAATATCACAATTCTGATGTAATTTTCAGTTATAATATCACGTATGTAGGGAATCTACCTCAGGCAACATCTTCTTTAGTTGTTTTTGAGCCTCCGGATCGAGAGGCAAAATATTGTATATCGCACCTAATTTTTCCTTATTAGTTTCCACATCTTTTGCTTTTCTCTCTACCTGTTCAATTTTTTGTGAAAAGTGAGAAGGGAAAACAAGAATACCTTGACACCAATTTGAGAAATTTTATGCCTTTTAAGCTCACCTCAGGATCTACAGGTTCACTGTTGTCAGATTGCAGTGCCTTTAGGACATCAAACAGAACTGCAGCAGTCTGATAAGCTTTTGCCAGTTGTGCACTATATTACATTGCAGGAACCATTTATACAAACAAAATGCCTCATAAAAAAACTCCCTTTAAGACACTAGCATATGGAACATTTGCAAGCACAGCTGGACAGTCCGATCAGTGACTGGGCAATGAGTAGTAAAGAAAACGAATACTAAACGAGAAAAACTAGCACATGGGAAATAAGAATGTAATTTATATGAGCATAGAATGAGTGCTATATGTATTCTTCGATTCATGGTGCCAAATCTTAATCCACTTTCTCATGGCTGTTTCTACTTACCGGTCCATGTTATCGCCAGCACTCTCCAACGTCTTCACATATCCATCATAAAAGTCCTGGTAGTACTTTTGCATTAGATGAACATCGCTTCTAGCAGACTTCCCACCTTCAGTAAGCTCCTCATCCTGTACAATGGTGGTGAAATGACAAAATACCTGTATGAACATCTTTTTCCAGATAGCTTATAGTTGATTCGTGATCTTACCTTTTCTAATTTATGAAGTAGGGCTGTTTTGAACTGTCTCACACCTCGCTGAGATGATGAAGGATCCAGCTTATGCGCTTTATCAAATGCAAAGAAACGGCCTGCAATGCAATGAACTCGATTGGATGAGAATCACCCGTGAAAGTAAGCATTCTTACGTAGGTGAGCTTCATAGCAACAGAAACAGTCTGTGCATAGTCCTACATACACGCGAATGAAATTTTGCACAGAATAAACAGAACATCTCAAGCATTCAAGTGATGGATCAAGGATGAAAATGAATAAACAAATATGTCAAGCTTTCGAGTTAGAGATAAAGGATGGCAAATGAATACAAAATTCTTTTTTAATTGGCCGTCATACCTACACCTAAATGAGAACATCTCAAGCATCTCATGTCAGAGATTAGCAGATGCAAAATTCCGCCTTAATTTTGCCATCATACATACGCACTAAGCGCAAACGCGAATAAATTACAACATAAACATCTCAGGCATTCAAGTTAGAAACTAAGGACGACAAATGAATGCAAAGCTCCTTCCTAACTCGCCATCCTACACAGACATGAGTGCAAGAATGAACAAAATAAACGTATATCTCGAGCATTCAAGTTGGAGACTAAGGATAGTAAATTTAGAAGGATTCTCGTGCATGTCAACTTCGAGACGAATACTGAACCGTCCACACATCATCATCATTATCATATGATCCTCACGTTTCACGAACGGGCATAACAGTTCGCACATAGGAAGCAAATAGAGAAAGGAGCAAGCTAAGAGAAGCCCCGCCTAGCTGTGTAATGATAGAATCGAATGCCTGCTCCGGATGAGCCTTCCATTGCAGTTGCTCCAGTTCCAAATTTAAAACGACAAAGAGAGAATTTTGGCCAGTATGAAGTAAGGTAATGAGAGGAAAGCGCAGGCATGGCGACGATGTTCAGGAGTGTGCTAAAGGAGCTTTACAAAGGTAAGCAACGCGGGGATCCTTGGCCTCGTTTGCGACTCGAAGGATGGGGGCGATCTGGGCGAGGGAGGAGGGGACGATGTCAGGATCCATGAAGTTTCCAGTTGTCAAGGTCCGCTGAAGGCTCGGGGTCTGTGCGCGCGGGAGTGACGGGCCACCGCCGCCGCCGCCACTCCTCCCCATCCCCCGCTGCCTGCTGCTGGATCCTGCTTCCATGGCGTATGCGGAAACAATGGAGGCCTTACAGCGGAGCGGATGAAACCCTAAACCTGCGCAGACATAGAGAGATAGATAGAGAGATAGATAGATAGATAGATAGATAGATATGCTCGCAGGCGGATGAGGAGCAAGGCCGCGTGGATATGGAGGGGAGCAGAGATGGAAGTGCGGCGAGGGATCAGAGACAGCAATGGCGGATCTACACAGGCCGTGCGTGATGGAGCTCTGAAAGCTCGAGCGGACATGGACTGTTACTGATCTTCAGTCAGTATCAGTAGCAGCAACGCGTCGCCACCATCGTACCCATCATAAACCACCACCATCACCATCGCCATTACCATCACCATGGTCAGCATCAATACCATCACCATCATCACCATCGCCACTACCATCACCATGGTCAGCATCAACACCATCACCATCATCACCATCGCCACCATCACCACCATCATGATCACCACCATCACCATAATCACCATCGCCACAATCGCCACCATCACCATCACCACCATCAACATCACCA
>JBBBWG010027512.1:0-18114 GCA_037176905.1 Azolla pinnata | reverse complement strand
GTTTACAAGCCAGTTTAGGGTTTAGGGGTTTACAAGCCAGTTTAGGGTTGAGAGTTTACAAGCCAGTTTAGGGTTTAGGGGTTTACAAGCCAGTTTAGGGTTGAGAGTTTACAAGCCAGTTTAGGGTTTAGGGTTTACAAGCCAGTTTAGGGTTTAGGGGTTTACAAGCCAATTTAGGGTTGAGAGTTTACAAGCATGTTTAGGGTTTAGGGTTTACGGTTTACAAGCTTGTTTAGGGTTTAGGGTTTACAAGCATGTTTAGTTTTAGGGTTTACAAGCTTGTTTAGGGTTTAGGGTTTACAAGCTTGTTTAGGATTTACGGTTTACAAGCCTGTTTAGGGTTTACGGTTTACAAGCTTGTTTAGGGTTTAAGGTTTACAAGCATGTTTAGGTTTAGGGTTTACAAGCATGTTTAGGGTTTAGGGTTTACAAGCCTGTTTAGGGTTTACAAGCCTGTTTAGGGTTTAGGGTTTACAAGTATGCTTAGGGTTTAGAGGGTTTAAATCCTATTTAGGGTTTAGGGTTTACAAGCTAGTTTAGGGTTATGGTTTACAAGCTTGTTTAGGGTTTAGGGTTTACAATCCTGTTTAGGGTTTAGAGGGTTTACAAACCTATTTAGGGTTTAGACTTTACATGCTTGTTTAGGGTTTAGGGTTTACAAGCTTGTTTAGGTTTTAGGGTTTACAAGCCTATTTAGGGTTTAGGGTTTACAAGCCTGTTTAGGGTTTAGGGTTTACAAGCTTGTTTTGTTCTCTTTGCATCACACTTGGTACTTGTTCAAGTACTTGATTCCTGGGACATGGACATCCCTTTATCGACGCAATTCTGGATATAATCGACACCCTTCTTGTCCCAAAGCCATGTACTATCACTCGACACTTCAAAGACCACGACATACGAAGATTTTACGAAGATTTTGAACAAGAAAACACAGGGTTGAGGTGGCTTGAACAAGGAAACAACATCAAGTTGAGGTGACTTGAACAAGGAAACAATCACTAAGGCAAAGATGGGTAAATTAAGCAAGCCTTCTTCTCATCCTTGGAGATGAAGTATGAAAGAAGTTGGAACAAACCTAGAACCAGTGACAATATTCATCCATTTCAATCTTGTGAACTACCTCCAAAATCGTCCGCCTTGTTTCTATGAAGCTCTATCGATTCAACCATTCTTGTCATCTTGATTTACCATTTCAAAAGAGCAATTCACCTTATAAGATATATGAATGCTTCTTTCCCTTTCACCATAGCACTCTTTTGTTTTAGACGGCAAATCATAGGGAACTCGGTATTGGCAAGAAAAGGTTTGTGATGAAGATTGTGCCATGAAGGCCAAGGGAAGGGGTTGGCAGCCATTATACCCCTGTAGAAAAACCATTCAAATCCATGAGTGAGGCAGAAGTTAGCTTTGCCACGATATTATGCCTGAAGGAGAAAGTTTAGAGTCTCCACAATCATCAGTCGCAGATACAGTTACAACAGCAAACACCCACTATATCTTTAGTTCATGCCATTACCCAAAGGGAGAAACATGTCGTAGTAATAGAATTTTTAAACAGGGGCACCAAGGATAGCTTAATTCATGGTTCTTCAAAATTTAAGCCTACACATAGGGCACATTCAGCCACAGCTAATAAGTTTCTCTAATGCTGCATTTTCATCTCCACCAACACTCTGAAGGGCAGCCCTTGCAGCATCCTCCGAAAAACCCATCTCCAACAACTTATTCACCTGTTCCCAAAATGCCAAGCCTGGCCATTATAATGCAAACTGATGGCGACAACGTGTTTGGCTAATCATCACTTGTAAGAGATTGATTACCTTTTCCTGCAATCCGAGTGATGATCTCTTCGCAAATGACTCGGTCCAATAGCGGGCTGTAGCCACAAATGTTGAATTGTGCTTCAAATACTGCAGTCACAGTTGTTTCAAAAGACACTCTCAGATAGACTTTGTGGCGTCATTATTTTCTGTGCGGAAATGATGAAGCTCAATCTCGTCTAATAAACACAACGCACATTTCATGATCAAATATTCCAAAAAAGATCACAATGAGAAATAATTCGATGGGATTCAGGACAATATCCATCCTGAAGGATGTCATCTATTATAATTATCATCCTCTCATCCTCATCCTCATCGTCAATGTCATCGTCGTCGTCGTCATCAAATTGGAGCAGTAGCTTACCTTATGTGCCACTTCTAATGAGTTCATTTTTACCTGCTCTGCAACAACAGCATCTTGAGGATCTCTTGGCTCTGGTGCAGAGAGTAATGCCTGGAGAGAAAGCAATGCTGTCTTTAACGTAAGGGCTGGGCTCCATTGATCTTTCAAAATATCTAAACAGATTGCTCCATTTTGACTGCTAATGTTTGGATGCCTGCAAAATATAGAATACAATTGTCAGTTTCATAACGCCATTGAAAATGAGTTCACTACCCCATATCATACTGTAGTGGTAATATTATCACCCACCACACTTTCGTAATGAACTGCATCTTTGGCGGTTCGAATGGATAGGCAGCTGCAAATTGGCAAAAAACTCTGTTTCCTTCATACTCTCTCTCTCTCTCTCTCTATATATATATATATATAGATATATATAGCTTCTTTCTATTTCCAGCTGCTGGATTGTGCCACATCATTAAGCAAGGAGTGTAAAAGAAACAACCTCTAAATGATCTTGAATAAATCATTAATAGAAATCTGCAATTGCACGGAAATTTTCACATCTGAAGCAGGAGGCGTTCATCAATCTGAATTAGAAATGACTTTAGATATATTTATAGTGAATCCCTGACAATGAACGAATTATCCACGAAGTTCACGATTTTGCAGGCATTTCTCTAACTTTGTGACAAACCCAAGCTTGCAACGCTTTTGAGAACAGCGACTTAAGTTCCTGATTCTTTCAGAATAGTTAAGTATATCACCCAGATAGATAACTAAGAAAAGGCTAAAAAAATCGGACATAGTTATGTTTTAAAATGGGCTATCAGTAAGCAAAAAAGGTTTTACTTACAGACAAATGTCCATATTAACCATAACACATCTTTCTTCATCATTAACGAATCTGAGTAAGAATGCAGACCATCAAGATCAATTATGGTGAAATAGAGCACACATTGAAGCCTTTTTGGAATACTAGGTTGGGCATGGTGATTTTGATGAGGCCATGATAGTTGCAGAGAACAATTTGATTTACTCTAACAGGTGGCTGAGAATGATGGATGAAATCAGTTGCTGCATGTTTGAAGGGAAAAAACAGACATATAGATCTCATTGATAGTGTGTACCATGAAGCTGAAATACTGATAAAGGACTTGAAGCCGTAAAACATCAAAGAAACCTCACCCACATAAGTATGATTTTTTGAGTGGGTAGGCTGGATATGCCCATGCAAAAGGAATGGCATCAGAAATCTCAAGTGATGCAGATAAAACACTCTGAGAAATATCATTGTGTTGGGCAATAAAAGCTATGCTCAGGAAATCAACATTTGTACTGCTGTCCTAATCAGCATCCCTGAGAATATGCAGCATGGAAGTAGTCTATATATGATCCAATCAAAATTTCATTGACATCACCATGCACTGTACCCGTATTCAGACTAGGCAAAAAATCCTCAATCAACAAGATAAACTCTTATGTCTTTACATAACAGATAACTTGACATCACACGACTCGTAATTCCAGGTTTTTGATATATAATATGCAACATATAATTCAACGATCGACCGGTTTCTCCCCATTCTTTACACAAAATTATAAAAAATTCCAACAAGAAGGAAGCTTTGGGTACAGCGAAAATTGGCCCAAGTTTACTGTAATCTAGGTGCGCCAAAGGCATTTCCACGTGTTTAGATGCAATCCAAGTTTCCCCCCCTACCAGTGCAGAAAAGGATCGGGCAAGAATTCCTCCTAATTTAGACTGAATAAATAAAGACTGTTCCAAGTTCATTCGTTCCCATTCTTGGGGTACAAAATCAAGATTCGATTACAGTTTTCCAAAGTTTCTTTCCCTCCACCCCTTCTAACCTGTTTCCAGAGCATAAGGAAAGCTGCTACAAAGGGAAAGGAAAAAGAAAACACGGAGAGTAAGAGTTAGGGAACTGACATGGAAGGTGGATGTCGATGGTGAAGACACCGCCTTCGTAGGGGGTTCCAGCAGGTCCTTCGATAGTGCCGGTCATGTGGGCCAGGTCGTCCCCGCAAATGTCGATGCTCACGCCAGACAGCTTCTTGTCTCGCTCCACCTCCACGAGCTCCTTCTGGACTCTGGCCACATCCAGCATTGCTCTCGGCCGCAGGCGATGGATGGAGAAGAAGGATCGATCGAAGGACGAATCGAGGAGGAGGGAAGGAAGGAAGGAAGGAAGGAAGGAGCGCAGACACTCCTTTCTTTCCTCTTCTCTTCTGTCTCGTCGTCTTCCTGTTAGTGTTGTTCCATGAATGCACACACATGCATACATACGCACATACACACACACATACATACATACATACATACATGCACACATACATACATACATACATACATGCACACATGCATACATACATACATACATTCATTCATTCATTCATTTATTCATTCATTCACTCAGTCATACATACATACGTACACATACATGCATGCACACATACATACATTCATTCATTCATTCATACATACATACGTACATACACAGACACATACGTACGTACGTACATTCATTCATTCATTCATACATACGTACATACATACATACATACATACATACACACACATAAATACATACTCGCACGCACACATACATACATAAATATGCATAGACGCGTACATATACATGCATAGCATGCATGCATCCATATGTGCATGCACCATAGCTAGCCAGAACCAGAGCATTACTGTGAATGATAGATCATACAGATGTTTAGGAAGCGGAATCCAGCTTTTGAAGCCTTCCGTCGAGACATAAACTGGCCCTCTGATCACCGGTTGGAACTTTCTCGGGAGCAGCGTCGATGGTCGAATCGGTACTCCGGCCGTATGCTTGCTATTTTGAAATCTCTCGAGCAGAAAATCATTTCTGATTGCTCGTTGACGATTCGAATGAAGATATCAACAGGCTCGAGACGAGCAAATAGTGCGATAACGTGTCGGAAGTATGTTCCTAAACCATACTTTGGCATCTTTTCCTTCTCCTCCTCCTCCTCCTATCTGGTTCTTTCATCCATGTCTGATCGACTAGCTCGTAGCAAGAAGAAAAAACGTTGGAAGCATAGTGAGGAATCGAATCACCACTCGTGCGGTTAGCGACATGCTGACGATGTTCCTGACGATGCCCGATTCTGAATTCCCACACGTTGCTTGATTTGGCATATGATGGCGGTCCTTACACCTTCACAACCACGATCGGAGCTAGATTCCCTCTTGGGAGGGACTGCCCATTGAACCTTCCGTGGCTCCGAAGAAGGTGTCTTCAGCGACCAATGGATGACAATGTAAACGTAAATTGTGCAAAAACAACGAAGTGCTAGGAAAGGAGCAAAAGACACAGTGCAACTACGAAGAAGCTTGCAGGGCAATCCAACATGCATCGAGAAGAAGCTTTTTTCCGCATGTTGTGCTCTTCACGTAGACCTCGCATTTGCACTCACCCACCTCTCAATAGGCGACCTCGGTAAAGCTCCAGAGATGCAATTGACCGTAGTTGCGCAAACCATGCAGAGACACACTGAGAAAGGCCAAGAAAGGAAATGGCCACCACTTGCATGACTTTGGGAGCAGAAACAAGAAGATCAAGGGGATAGGAGCAAACTACGCAAATTGAGCAAACAAGAAGATCAGGGTGCAAACTGAGCAATCAGGGGGCGGATTCAGCGTATTGTCCAGGAGCAACATCTTCTGCCGAGAGCATGATATATGCCTACGTATAATACATGCTCTAACGGCTACAACAGATGGCCCTAGCGGCCGGAGTTTCGGATCATAAGAAGGAAGGATATTGATGAAGATTCGGCTCATTTCCCGGAAAACGCGTGCTCATTCAGATGGACCCAACCGAGACAGCGTGTAGATGTACACATACGTACGTAAGAATCGTACATACATATATATATACGTATGGAGAATTATACACACATATTGCGTACGTGTACGCATGTATGTATGTATGGAGCCCACGAGTAATAACATCAACAATGTTGTTAATTAGGAGAAATTACCAAAAATGCCCAACAGAAATTACAACTTAACTCCTGCTAAAACTAGAAGTTACAAATTAACGCGCGATTAATCGAGAAACACTAGCTCGATTGATTGCGAGCTCGATTCGCATCGAATCGATCGACCCACACCAAAGTACGACATCAACCGGATCGATCAGATTCCGGAATTACCGGCTTTCGCCGATCGAATGCGATAAGGGAATCGATCGGGAATAAGAATCAATGAAGGTTATGCTAACAGAATTCGATTGGGAGTTAAATTTGTTTCATTGGAAAGATAAGTTTAGGAGGCGTTTAAAAAAAATGGGAATTTTATAATTGCGTGTTAGGCGTAATTCTCCGTATTATTAATTAATTAATACAAATAAAAGGAACTGCTGCTTCATGGGGACGAAGGCTTTCATTTGAACTCTCTCTGCGCAATTGTGTCGAACTACCTCCGCCATCGCCATCGCCATGTCGATCGGGAGCAGATGCAGCAGCAGATGCAGCAGCAGCAGACGAAGAAAGCGATGCTGGAGCTTACGTGATTCTTCATTCCTCTTCGGCGCCGTTCGCGTGATGTTCTAGGCTCCTTCGCCATGTCTTGCTTGCCCCTCGGCCGCCCGATGCGACGCCCGTTAAATCCATCGCCACCGATCGCATGATCGATTCCACGCCGCAGCGCATCGTTGCCTCCCCCTCCCCCTCCTCCTCCTCCCACTCCTTTCGCTTCGTCGAATGCCATGATTCCTCCACCTCCGCACCGGAGCCATGTCGAAACAGACGACGAAGATGAAGAAGAAGAAGAAGACAGTGCTGCCTCCTTTAGTGGTGGGAAAAGTGGTAGGGGTAGCCTCAGTACCAATGACAGCAGTGGAGGCCCTGCTGGTGCTGGTCATAGCCATGATCGCGATCATGATCATGGTTATGGCCATGGCAATGGCTATGCTGCCGATGCTCACAATCATGGTGTTGATGGCCATGGCTATGCTGCCGATGCTCACAACCATGGTGTTGATGGCCATGGTCATGGTCCTGAACTTCAGCAATCTGGTGACATCCATGTGAACATGCAGACTCAGGTACCAAATCTCCTCCTGATTCCCTCAACTTCGCGATTCTACCTCTCACGCGTTGCAGCAGTATGTATGTGTTATGCGCATGTTCTTGTATACGCAATAGGCGTTCCACATATAAATTCGGCCTAAAAACCATAACTAACACGTCTACCACTTGCTGATACGATCGATTAGAGCTCTTTATATATCTCCTAAAACGGTTTATCTGGTTGACCTCGTAGAACACTACTCCAAATCAGAGCTACGATGCAGGACAACAGGTGCTTTATGGTGATCCATGCCATCATCTTCATCCGCATTCTCATCATCATTCTCTTTCACATGATATCGGCGACATCAGTGCAGGTAAGCCTGAATGAAAAAGATTACTCTAATGTGAAGAAAAAAAGAAGGAATTTTGTTGTGAAGGAAGTTGGTCAGGTCGGACTTGGATCGGGTTTATATACGCAGTTTTTTGGAGTTGCATCATCAGCAAAAGGACTGGTTTCAGGTTTTATAGCTAGATTAGATTGTTCAATGACGTGCTACAGGAGGTTATAGTTTTGGACTGTATATTCAAAGAAGCAGAAGCCCACCCACTTTCATCACAGGAGTTGAATCTCACTATCATTTTACTGAGGAGAACAGTGAAATGTTTTATCGAATAGGAGCTTGGAAAAAGTTAATTTCCCTTGGGGCGGAGTTTCACACTACTTTCTAGAGCCATAAATCAGTATTTGTTTTCTCAAAGAGTGGTTAACTTGGGCATGTTGTATCACCTAGAAATCCTGGAACAATTTGTTTTCTTTACACAATGTTTTTGTAGCGTAGGCTCTTGATCAGTACATCTCTTCTTAAGGGCAGGATGAAAATAGCTGATAATCATGCTCATTGAATTTCTCTAATAGTTCAATTTGAAGATTCTTTATTTACTTTATAGGTGTTTCTCTTTCCTAACACGTTCCACACTGCAGATGATCAGAGAATTTTGTTGGCTATCACAGTGGAGATAGATGAGCATAAAATTGAGTCGATTGTCGTGAGAGATGGGGATTGTGCAGAGGATTTAGCATCCAAGTTTTGCAAAGAACATTCCATACCTGACCGATATGTTTTTCCCTTGACTGAACATATCATTGACAAGCTCCAAAACGTCAGGTGAGTTCTAGTAGAGGATGCAGTAGCTTACTTTATAATCAACATGACTCAAACTTCGGTGGCTATGGCTGTGCTCACTAAAGGTGATTACACCAGCATTGCTTGTACTACTACATTATTCATCTGCATGAATGTACATGGGGTTATGCTATAGGCGAATGCATAACTCTCATGTCTAAAAATGGCACCATGCAGCAGTCGTGTGGATGATGCTGTGATGGAAGATAGCACGATTAGGGATGGAGCTACAGAGAATGTAGAGTTGATCAACTCAATAGACACACCAGAAAGGCATAATCAAACCCATTCCTTATTTGAAAAGACAAAACCAGAACTGTGCGCTCACCGCCTATGTTCTCTCAAGTCTCTTGCCCATAAAGAAATTCCAAAGGTGAAAACAAGGAAACCAACAGGTCACTATATGTCACCCTCCTTTGCCAGTTTGGGGAAGTTTCAAAAGATTACAGAAAAGAAAACAGAGCAGCAACGGTCTCCCCAACTCTCACCAAAACTGGTAAGAGGACTGGGACAATTGGAATTAAAGTTGCGTTTCCACTCTTTATTGTTGAATTCTCGTTGGGATTGTTTACTTATTCAGAAGGCAGTGTATACAAGACTTTATGTTGAATTTCTACATCATAAAAAAAGAATGGAGGAAGAAAAACGGGCATCACTGGCACAATATCAAGAGAGGTTGGAAAGGGATAAACCATCATACACCAAGGTGTGGACACACTATTTAATATTCCTTTATAATCTTGATGATGTTAAAAGCATTTATACATCCTCTACAATTTGAGGGGAGTGAAATGCAGCTCTAAATACTGTTCTCAAATATAAATTTGAGAAGAAGAATTCTACTGAAGGAATATGGCAGATTAATTCATTGATTTTATTTATTCGTTCTAATATGGTGTCTGTGATGGATAATTTGGGACATGGACAAAGGTGGTCAAATTTCTGCAAATTAGCACCATTTATTTATATATTTATCAATGATTCCACCATAATTTTGTATATAATCATGACTGGATATAGATCATCTTTCTCCAAAGGAGAAGACAGCTATGGGTTCTGTGTAGGGCTATTTTCTAATGCGCACTTTAAGCATATCCTTTGCATGTGAATCACCTGAACACATGGAGATGATCAGGGTTATGCTTAAATTGAACCTTGTTAGTCATAACCTGTCAATGAAGCAGCAAAAAACGTTGTTGGACCAAAGACCTGTGAGTTAATAATGTTTTTATATACGTTTATGGGGTTTGATGTGTTTTGCAAGATTTCAAGGAATGAGAAATAATAAGCATAAATATGTTTGTAGGATAATATTGAATATCTACATGATTGTCTTCAAAAGGAAAACTTTCATAAATATTTTCTGAATTTTCCCTTTTAGGAAAACATAACCTGTTTGAATTGAAGATATGCTATACCAAAACAGAGAAATTTCCAGTTAATCCAATAGAATTTATTTCAGTAAGGGCATCAGGTCTCCATGTAGGACTTGGGTGCCTTTCTTTTGACGTCACCTGGGTTAGCATGACAGATCAAAGCTGATTGGAGTCATGAAATCCTAGTTGTGTTATAATTCAGCCATGTCATGGTTTATCACATGGAAGTCCTCATTGAATTGAATTGGCATAGTCAGCTTTACTGAAAGGAAACATTGTGACTGTCCAAAATAATATTCTCCTATTATGGGTTCATCTTTCATTCTCGATACAGCGAGTCAGGAACTTGTGGTAGTTTGATGGGTCTTAATCACATCTACTCACTCGACAACCCAAAACATCTGAAGGTAATAACATTTCATCGGTTCAAGTTGACATGATAATTTTAATCTAGGCAGTTTTGTCTAAATATGCCAATGGGGAAACCCTAAACCCTAAACCCATATTATAGCATTTTATTTGATTAGTTCCTCATATAGTAATGAGTCTTGTAAATCGTGATATTGTCCAGAAAACAAGGAGGTTAATGTTGTTAAGAGGAAGAGCAGCAAAACAATTCAAGAACTATGGCGAGCTTCTCTATCAAGAAGCTTTAAAAAAAGATGCAGAAAAGAAAAAGATTGCTGAACAGCGGCATTTAGAAGAACAATCGAATTTACTGAAGGGAATCACCGCGAAACCTGAAATCAGGTTTGTGACTATTTTTTCTTGTACACTTGAATAAGGAAACACTATTTTCTTATATACTGAAATCAGGTGATTGTGCGTTTGTCTCTCAATAAATAAAAACTATTTCCATGCTATTTTAATGTTCGAGCTGTGGCCTGCTGACTTGTTGTTTCTTGACATGTAGTAAGTATGCACAACAACTGAAACGCCCTGAAAAGTTCTGGGAGAGACTATCAGCTGACAAATCAAAGAGCAATTTGCGTGAGTTGCAGCATGAGGCAAGTCACCTATGCTCTAATTTTTGTTTCCCTTTGAAAATTTGTGGTGTGATGACTTTATTTTTTTTGTGATTGCAGTCAATGGAAATGAAACTCATGGAATGTACATTTAGACCAAGGATTAATAAGAAGTATTTTGGAGAAGAAGATATGGGTAATTCCAATCGTTTTGACCAATTATTTTGGGATGCTGAGAATCGTCGTCGCCGTCAAGCTGAATATAAGCACTGGCACCCTGAAGGGTTAGTTATGTTTTGGTTAATTCAGGCAGTAATTTTTATGTTAAATGCACATATTGGTAGCATGGAAATGCATACTCATTGCATAGATTGCTGCAATTCCTTGAGATTGACAATGTAGTGATTCACCGAAGCAATATTGTGATACTGGGTTAGCCACTTTGTTAACTGATGTTTTGTGTAACAGTAGTGTAGTCTCCAGTAATTTAACAATGTTTTGCTGATAGATTACCTTACAATCGATAAGTGCATGTAAGCTTTTGTGAATGCACTTGTGGAGCTTGCTGTATGAAAACTATCCTGCTTGTCAATGTGCACCGTGTAATAAAATCTCTGATGTTACAGAGCCACGTTCCAGCCTGTAATAAATCCACACTGGAATTCGAGTAGTATCTACGGCCATAATGATGATTCCAACAGAAGTAATGTATTCGATCGGCTTTTACAATATGCTGCAAAACTGGCTGAGAAGAAACAGAGAAGGCAGAATGAGATGAAATTAGTGGATCCTATGACAGGGCAAGAGCTTTTCCATCCTCAAACAGGTCGAAAGCCTCATGGAGAGGTAATGAGTTTGATGCTGAATAGTTTTATGGAATACTTCAGATCCAATGCTTACTCATGTTTATTTGTGCTTTTTTCAGAGAAAAACAGATGCGATCCCAATAGGTGACTTCCTTTACCAACTCAAATTCTCACTAGATAACAAAAAGAAGACACTCATGGAAAGAAACATTCAGAAGGCAAAAGAGCTGGCAAACGGCCAGTATGTTAACTTAATGTCTTGCAAGCTTCTGCAAAGCAGGCGGATGAGAAGTGCGCAAGAGATCTTTGATCTTCTAGATACCGATAAGGTCTAATCCTTTCAGTAAAAGCAATTTTTTCTCGATATTTGTAAATACCTCTCACAATACAACAGAAGAAATGAATATAGTATCCCCAATTAAAGAATAATACGATAGAATCATCATGTTCAGCCTTATAAATCGGAATAAAGTTTCTCTAGCATGCCTTTACCACTGTTTTCGTGATCACCCTACCTCTTGCATATATTCCATCTTTTGTGATTATGCTCCCAGCAAGGGCTCGTGAAAATTCTTGGGAACCACGCTTCCTGAACCCTGATTAATTCTCTTATTGAGATCCACTATGCATATAAAAAAGAATAATCAGTTGTTGATTGCTATATTAATTAATATGAGATAAAATGAAGATAATAGTAATGCAGTTCATGATTTATACTATTTACTTTTCTTAGGTAGATCGGCTATACATGTACTTAACAAATGCAATACCCTCTCTGAATGTCAGACAACTGAATTTGCAGGATGGACTACTTGATTTAACAAACATTGATTGGAAGAATTTGCCGGGAAATGTTGTAGACGATCTAAATGAAGTCAGAAAAATTGGCTCAGCATTTGAAAGAGATCTTCCTTTAGATAAATTTACGAAACTATTGATGGATGTACAGGTAGGTAAAACTTCCTCTTATTTCTTAACGTTCATGAGGTGGATTTGACCTTCAGGCCTTGTTACTTGACATTTTATTTCGTGCAGAAGAGAAGGGGAGGAAGCCATTTCTTGTCGGTGAAGTCCTTAAAAAGGCAATCTGAACCAGAAAACAACCCCTTCAAATTTAAAGTGGATCACCATTCTTGCCGATTAGCATCTGGTAGAAGGAAACCTGGGTGGGTGACAACAGCTCACAAACCTTCTTTGTCATCAAAATAAGGAAGATCGGCCTTAACAAACATGAATCGTTGTTTTTCATTTCTTCTTCTATGTATGATAATCTTTCAATACTTCAATCATTACGATACTGCATGGCTAGTGGTCTTTGCATATCTGATCTATCACTTTCCCATTTTTGTTCTCAGGAATACCAGACATTGGTACAGACTTGTATTATCTGATAAGGAGAGAAAGCAGGCAAAACTAGATGCATTAAGGAAGGAAAAAGAAAGCCAAGAACTTTCTGAGTGTACTTTTAGACCATCCTTGCATAAAAAGGACTTCATAGGATCAGCGAGGGTAAAAGTTTGCTCCCTCGTTTTTCATTCAGGAAATACAATTTTTGTGGACTACATTCAACTATAAGTGACTTGAGGCTTATTTTTGTTGCTGTCATGAAGTGCATGCATAGAAGTCCAGTTAATGCTCGGCTTTCTCCACAGTCTACTGCAGTTGATAAGGAGCAACAAGAGATCCATGGATTTATTTTCGGGGAAGTGAATGCGGATGCATCTGGTAGGCCACTATCTAGTTAATCAAACTAACCCGAATTGTGTCTGTCTCGCTGAGTTTTTCGACCATGAGAGTGAATCATACCCCTGTTGTGTGTAGGTCAATCTGAATCAGCAGCTGCAAAAAATTGACCTTCACTAATGGATTTTTTGAGATCACTGAAGTGAATAATGTAGTGGTCTACACAATTTTAATGATGAAAAGCCAATCTCAAGCATCAGAAGCGGGGGAAGTAAAAGCATGTGGTTATTCTTAACTCATCATATGTGCTTGTACCGTAGCTTTCTGAGGTCACTGCTGTTGTGGTGCAAGTGTTATCTTTTGCAGATTAAATGTTTTTCCATATCAGGGTACAGTGATGCTTCACAGTTCCAAGCGGTGAAGTCTAACAGGCATACATGAGCTTATGGAGAAATGAACCAGGTGAGGCTTTTGTAGTCTCATTGATGAGATGGCGTTGCAGGCAATTGTTTGTATCTTCCAATTTCTTGCTAATCCAATACAATATTGGCATGAGTACACACTACAGATACATAAAAGGATGATGCACAACCAAGTGCTTGTTTTTTCCTGATGTATTAACGATCCCGTCTCTGACGGTTGCTTGTATCTGGCTGGTGTTAGTGATACTACTAGCAGCGATCGAATATTTTAATCGCTTAATGCATATCCAAGAAGTGGTAACAGAATTTCGTTGGAAGTGCAATTGTAACCTTGACTTTTGTCTTTCTAAGAAAGTGGTGAAATACTATAACCTCCGCATGCAAATTGAGATTGTTTCAGTTCATCTTGACCTGGCTTGTCCCTCGAGTTACATATGAACCACGATGAGTACTTAGTGATAGGGACAACCAGGAACTGTGTTTTGGAACAACATTCATAAATGCTGTTTATAATCTGTTGAATACCAAGACTCACATTTTAGTAGTTTTGCCATATACTTGGAAGTTACACATTCTTCAGACGTTGATTTTGATTTCCTGAGCACATAGAAGCTAGCAATGTTGCCACGCATTTCCTGTTGATTTCTAGCCACAGCCCAGAAATTGGCCATGATTTTTGAAGCAAAAAAGAAGGGAACAGTCATCATAACATCCATAACAGAAACCATGGTTTCAGAAACAGAAAAGTATCCTTCCATCATCATCACCTAATGTTGAATTTTACTTTCCAGGATACTCAATCCAAGTTGTGAAACATCAGCAAATTTACAGATTTAATCAAATTAGCTTTTCTGCACGTATTTACAGGGTCCAAAACTACATTACACAGTGATTGATGTCATCCTGTTAGTGCTGTACATACATGTAAGGGATAGACAATCAATGGAAGTGTGTGGATACATACATATTTTGTGACAAATTGAATCTTTGTGTTTTCTGTTCATATATAACGAAGGCTAGTCATCAGGGTGATAATTGCACCGACTGCTTTCTCTCTTGTGTGGCTGTATCTCCATACATTCTTTTGATCCGATTCCTGTATTCTAGTAACGTATCATCTGAAATCAAAGGTTTCATTTCTACTAAATCACCCATCTCTAATCTTTGATCGATATCGACAACTTTATGGTTAACCCTTGGAAGGAGCTCTTCACAAAATGCTGAAACTCCACCTGTTGCTGCAAAGGAATCCTCGACTTTCTTGTCAAGTAGGTCCCCAACTGTTGAGCCTCGGGGCAGCTCTTGTACACTCATCTAAGCCAAAATACAGAGACATTTTAAACAAGGAATTCAACAAACATCTCTAGTTATCCAACCCAAAAGTGTTCTGGGGGTACCTTATCATCATCGAGAATGATAACAAACAATGGGCCTTCTCCTTTTTCACATGCCATATCAACATGAGGGCACCCTTCTTGATGATGCGGAAAAGAACAAGCTGATCTTGAATTTGAACTACCAAATGGCAGCCGCGACTTTGTCTCTAAAATCTCATTGTGCCACGTAAGCATCCACCTTGCCCATCCTACAGTCTGCAAGATATGAGACGACAGCTCTACGTTGTTTTCTTTATACCTCCAGTGTGCTGCAACTCCAAACTCGGCTTGATGATGCATCTCTACCGTTCGAATTTGAACTTCTAAAGGAAAGCCATCATCACCCTGCACTACAGTATGCAATGATTGGTACCTGAATGGTTTCCAAGTACCAGCAAAGTTAGCCATTAGCCATACATGACACTTTTATTAACATCTCTAACAATGCATATCTGATCATTACCCATTTTCCTTTGGATGGATGATGTAATCCTTTATGCTTGCGGACATTCGAGACCACAGCCTGTGGACCGTCTTAAGAGCCTTGTAGCAGTCCTCCTTGGTGTTCATGATTAAGCGAAGCCCTTGCACATCATAGATTTCTTCCAAATTCATCCCCTTCCTGCGAAGATGCACATGAGCTCATTCATTCTCTCTCTAAGTATATAAACAACTACTTACGCTTTATATGCACATACTAACCTTGTCATCTTTGTATAGATGCCATAAAGGCTCTTACTCCGTCCGCTTAATTCATGATAGAGAACTCCTTCCTCATGGAGTACTTTTTCCAGCCTCTGGATAGATTCTGCTATAGTCACTTCTCTTGGGCCCCCTGCTAACTTTGTTGCAAGCTTTTCATGCTCAAGAGGTTTCAGATGTTTGAAGCACAAGTCTTCCAATTCCGCCTTCCAACTCCATATACCTAACCTATTGGCTAGCGCAGCAAAGATTTCAAGGGTTTCCTTTGCCATTCTCAGCTGTTTCTCTTCAGATAAGGCAGACAATGTTCTCATGTTGTGAAGCCTATCTGCCAGCTTGATAAGGACCACCTGAACATCGGCCATGGCTAGAAACATGGTATGTAACCGATCTGCTTCCAATTTCTTGCTTGCGATATCATTATCACGAGCCAACTTGCTAAACTCACTCAACTTTGATACCTGCCAAAGCAGTGAGCAAAAACTTTGAGAATACCAATCTCACATTAATCTCTACAAGCGTACACATTTATTCTATAATCTTATACCTACCCCTTCCACCAGGTCAGCGACCTCCTTTCCAAACATCTCCGCAAGTCTTTTATTGCTATATTCATCATATGAATCGTCCATTATATCATGTAGCAATCCTGCAGCAATCACTACTTGGCTTGCACCTATCTCTGCTAGAATGATTGCCGTCTCAACGCAATGAACAAGATAAATATCACCGGAGGTCCGAAACTAGATAGCACAGATGAAGAGAGTGAGCAAAGTAAGAAACGACTTCCTGGTCAAAAACAAAGAAAAACGGAATTGTGAAAAGATTACTGTCTTACTTGACCACGATGAGCTTTTTCTGCTTCTCTGAAAGCTCTGATGACAAAAGCATCCTTAAAGATTTCTTGACGGTGTTGTGCATCAAGCAGAATATTCTCTGCAATTTCTTGGAAGTGCAGGGCGACAGTTTCAGGTAAATCATGTAACAACTGCTGTGGCTCAGTAAGTGAATTGGAATGACACTCTTCACGATAACAGATCCCTCGATTTGTACATTCTTCTCTCGATAATAGAAACTGCATCGGATCCTTCGATGACGAACAAACCCGCACACTACTACCTGCATGTTGCTCGAGTGATGGAGAATGATTATACCGCCTGCCAGAGCTTTGTCCATTGCTGCAGTAAGCAAAAGGTTCTTGAAGCACAGACACTGGACTCAATTCTCTGGTTTTCATGGAGTTTGGAGAAGAAGAGCCAATCGGATCTGCATAACTCTCAACTCCATCCAGGTAAGTGCCTCTAACAAAAGTGGTCAAAGCTGAACCTAACTCAAAGGAATCCACAGTGCCAGAGCTACAATGCTTAGAGTTTGCTAACAAGACTGAGAGACCAGATACTACAGATTTGGAAGATGTGCTATGGTGGCTTGCCGGCACAGGCCTTGGGTTCAAATCCAGGTCATAAGCGGAGCCAAATGTACTTGTAGAAGCAGAGCAAAGTTTCATCGATGCCGTGAATTCGATCAACATTGTTGCTTGCAGAAGATGCAACAACACTTTATCACCTCACCTGAATGCTGCTGAAAACCTGAGAGAACAGCACGAAACGGTGCAATCTGTCAAGAGTTCCTGGAATCTTAGAAGACAATACAGCATTGACACGATCGAATGTTTCGAGGAATCTGTCACGCTTGTGTGAAAAGCAAACACACCAGATGGATTTTCTGAATATCAGCTGGACATCAAGCATATACAACATGGTTCTCAGTGGGCAGATGGCTACATTAGCAATGACTGTAAGGTTTGACCAAAGAGGGGGAAAAAAAGAAAACGAAAGATCTCTGATGCGCAATCGGAGATCTGTAGCAAACATAGACAAAATAGATCAAGAATGAAAGGAACCTGTTTTCAGAGGAACTGCACGCACGACGACCCGATTGAAGACGAGAGATCTCTCTGTAAGAACCAGGAGGAAGCAAGATGTCAATCTGGCTGGCGATGGAGGCTGCTTGAAGCAACAGATCTGGCGTACGGCCAAAAAGAAAAGCCGAAAGAAGAGCGAATGGAAGGTACGATGAAGGGCCCCAATCTCTGTTCGATGATCGGAAAGCGAATGGATGCAGAGACGTAGGGAGAAGCAGCCTCCGCAAAGAGGGGAACAAAGAAAATCTGAAACTTGGTGCAAACTCTTGGATTCCAGGACCTTGGTAATGGGATTGCAGCAGGGTCTGTGGCTTGCTTGCGTTCTTCCTTCCTTCCTTCCCTTCCTGCCTGCCTGCCTGCCTGACGCCAAGAGAGATCAGGGACAGCTTCCGTTCCAAGGAACCGTGCTCTCTCCTTCCTTCCTTCCTTCCTTC